>JAGDQP010032892.1:0-21005 GCA_022664845.1 Lepisma saccharinum
ATGAGCTCCTGCGTAGCCTAGTCGGTAGCGCGCTTGACCTCAGTGCGAGCGGTCCCGGGTTCGATTCCCGATGGGGCTCAAATATTTCGGTGTTGACCCAGCATCGTGAGGACAATTGGGGAGCTGCTGTGAATAAAAGACAGTGGCGATCACAGTGAGAGCTTTGGCTCTCCTCTCCCAACCCGTCTGGTCAGCGTGGGAGCAGTAGACCAACTCCTCCCTTCGGGGAGAGGCCTCATCCACTAGTGGATTGAATATGGCTGTGATTTATTATTATTATTATATATATATATATATTATATACAGGGTGGTCCACCTAAAACTAGCAACTCAGATATCTCGGCTCCTATTTCACATAGAGCTTTAAAGTAAAAAAAAATGAATGACTAAGTAGCATATGGCAAATCAAATGGTAATATTTTCACAATCAGTGACGGCCCGGGAATACCCATACGGGGGGTCAACTACAAAATTAAAATGGAAAGTGGGGTAACTATTCACTTCTTTGCAACAAGTGAAAATGGAACAAGTGAATAGGAGTAACTTTTAGTGGAAACGGGTTGTAATATTACTTACGGAGGTCCATTTACTTGTAGTACGACATCTTCAAATTTCAGTTTAAACATGCTGTGAATTTTGTACTATTTTTGTAACTTTTTGTACCACCAAGAAAAAAAAATTGTACCGCTCACTTAAACAAACTAGACAAAATTCAAAAATTTCCACACAATTGCGAACGACTTTTTCAAATTAAAAATGTAATATGCTCAGAATTTTGTACTATTTTTGTAACTTTTTGTACCACCAAGAAAGAATTTTGTACCCCTCAAATAACAGCCAAGGGCTCATTTCAGAATTTACACTGGGCACTTAGTTGTAGTACGACGTTTTCAGATTCAAAATTTAATGTGCTCAGAATTTTGTACTATTTTTGTAACCTTTTGTAAGACCAAGGAATAATTTTGTACCCCTTCAAATAACGGAGAGGGGCGCATTTCAAAATTGGCACTGGGCATTTAGTTGTAGTACGACTTTTCAAATTCAAAAATTTAATATACTAATAATTTTGTACTATTTTTGTAACTTTTTGTACCACCAAGAAAGAATTTAGTACCCCTCAAATAACGGCCAGAGACGAATTCAAAATTTGCACTCGGCATTTAGTTGTAGTACGACGTTTTCAAATTCAAAATTTAATGTGCTCGGAATTTTGTACAATTTTTGTAACTTTTTGTACCACCAAGCAAGAATTTAGTACCCCTCAAATAACGGCCATGGCCGCATTTCAAAATTTCTACTCAGTATATAGTTGTAGTACGACTTTTTCAAATTCAAAATTTAATGTGCTCAAAATTTTGTACTATTATTTGTAACTTTTTTGTACCAGCAAGAAAGAATTTGTATTTTTCAAATAGCTGCCAGGCGCATTTTTCTAGATTTTGCACTGGGCATTTAGTTGTAGTACGACTTCCTCAAATTCAAGATTTAATATGTTTAGAATTTTGAACTATTTTTGTATTTTTTTTTTGTACCAGTAATAACCTATTTCGTACTCCTCAAATATGTTCAATTGATTTGGTCTAATATTTGTCATCCCTTGATATTTACCTGTAATCCGATATTTTCGGATTCAAACTTTAATATGCTCTGTGTTTCAAGTATTTTAGATCGTTTTGTACACTGTGCGAAGGAAGTTCCTGAAATGCAAAGTATCGAAGATAGGCAACACACCATACAGGAAAGTTTGTGCTTAATCAGTTCTGGAGAGCAAATGAGTAGAGTTTTCTTCCCCATCCTTGATGCAGATTTCGCAAAAGCAGTGATTGGAAGAACCTTTACATAGAAAGAGACACGCCCCCTCCGTTGCTTAAACTTACTCCTTCGTCCATATCTATCCAAAATCGATAGAAATCATGGAAAACTCCACATACCCTCCCAATTGTGATTTTAAACCCCTCAAACTGAAAATCCTAACGGAATTCCTGCTAATAACACAGGCTATCAGGCACAGAAATACAGTGATCAAAAATCCTACAAGAGCAAATGAAACTCAATTTGAGGTTATGAAGCACTGTTTAATTTAGAGCTTTGAAGAATTTCAAAAGCGTTATCTCGTGTCTACATACTAAATCAAAAGAGCGAAATTCCCCTCGATTTGAACGGGAAGACGGAAGATTCTTCTAGAGTGAATTTTCATCGGAGAAAAGTTTATGCTTGAAAACGAAGAGATTTATGGTAGCCCATTGGAATGAGAATGTAGACATATTTTTAATTGAGTTTGAATCTGTTCATTAAAGTTTTCTTCAGAACACGAAAGCGACGTAATAAAATTATGAAAATAGACAGCCTATTCTAAAAACGTTGACCGCATTGATTAGGCTGTTTTGAGCTGAAAATTCTCTAAGTCCAACTTCGGAAACAGTAAACCAAAGACGCCAGGTTCGAACCGTCCCAATTGAAAAAAAATGTGAACATTTGTTTTCTTCTTTTAAGTGCAATAAGACATGTTGAAATGTTATTAAGTGTAAAAAAATGTAACATTCATTGACATACGTAATGATATAGTATATAGTAATGAAACTATCCATACATCTGAGCACGTGATGGTTTTTGTCACCTATGTTTACATACGTAAAAGAACATCTTCAATGAAAGCAAAGACAGCAAACATATTTTTCGCTTTTATAATACAATAAACAAGACAAAGGAGAGACAAAACAACAGCATTAGCAACGTATATGGATGTCATTTTCTTGGAAACAAAAATTCAGTCATGTTTCTCCAGAAGGAGTCCTCTCCGAAGGAGCTTGGTAACTATGTCCATGTTAGCTCAGGCTTTTAATCGAGAGGTCTTGCGCTGGGGCTTTTAATCGAGAGGTCTTGCGTTCGAACTCCGTTCGGGACAATTTCTTTGTTTGTAATGATATATTCCTCAAAGCATGTATAAGTAGATTAAAAATTACATTGAAATAAATAAGTTTCATATGTATTCATACAATCATTTCAGGATATAAGTAATTATTATGTTTACAATAAAACATCAGAGAGGTGGTGGGTGTTGACAGAAAGTCGGTATATTATATGTGAATGTTAAATACAAATAAATTAAATCGTGTAATAACAATAAATAATTGCGTGTAGTGTATTTGTCTTCAGCTATTTGTCATACGGAAGTTACGCCTCCATACATTCATTTACCGTCTTGAAATAGTCAAAGGCTGACAAAAGAAAATTAGGTTATGAGAGAAAAATTTGCAAAGTCGGATTATCGCTGCAGACCACAAGTTCAATATCCCCGAAGTTCTCGATCCCCAAGAACGATGAGGACACTAAACTGTACTTTAGTTTATTTTCACAGGTTTCAGTTCAGTACTCTGAAATGCTTTTTTCATATGGAAGTGGTGAGGCTTTAATCTCTCATGGGCTTGGTTCCAAATTCTATGATGAAGAGAAGTTACTATCTTCTTAGTAAGTAGAAGGAAAAAATGCTTGTACTGACCAGGGCTCGAACCCATGCACGTGTCGCATTGGTTTAGAAAGCAAAGGTTTTAACCCTGAGCTAAATTAACAACTAGAAAAGTATTCCAAAGTTTTGTGTTATTAAAGCACCACCAGAGTGAGTCACGCTAAGTGGACCATTTTATAAATGAGTGATTTTCGATAAAGAAGATTAGATTGGTGTATGTTAGTTATAGTAAAATTGGGTCATTCCAGGACAAATCATCCAATTTTAGAAAAACTATTACATCACATTTTAGAAAAAAAAAATGTTTTTCATATGTAGGTTCCTACATACCTGAAGATATCAGAATGACTTTCGAAAGAAATGTGATGCTTTTATATCTCTGGGGGTGACCATATTTACAACATGGCGGTAATGATTTTTAATCCCGTAGATATGAACGGACACCTGCATATCTCAAAAACTAGAAGAACTAAAGAGCTGAATTAAAAACCATTGGGTAGCTCTTGAAGTGCATTTGGAAAATGTGGAATCCCGTCTTTGAAACTTAATTTCTTTATTCTAAAAATTAAGCTGAAAATAAATTTACGAATTGTATAAAATTCTATTTTTAAACCAAGATTTTGAGGTGTAGGAGTTTAATAAAATTCTGCAAAATGTTGTCATGTTTAGACCTCCCAAAAGAGTTTCTGACCTTCACACTCTTTTTTTCTACGGGTATCCAAACATGGCCCTTTGCGAAAAATGCCGGATATCGAGCTTAAATATTGCATATGCGTCCTCATGAAACAATTTGAA
This sequence comes from Lepisma saccharinum, assembly GCA_022664845.1. Classification (NCBI taxonomy): domain Eukaryota; kingdom Metazoa; phylum Arthropoda; class Insecta; order Zygentoma; family Lepismatidae; genus Lepisma; species Lepisma saccharinum. The sequence continues at coordinate 4,262 of JAGDQP010032892.1, forward strand.
ATGTGGTTTCGAAAAAGATTCGTATGTGACCAACTAACAGTAGAAATTGCAACTTTTATTTTGTACTGGTTTGGTCAATACCAGCGGATTTTCTTCGCTATACAATGCAAATTCGAATGCAGTATCTTCACGAAAGTCACCATGTTTTAGGGAAGAAGATGAATATAAGACGGCAGTTTCTCATGTGATGTTTAGAACTATCAACTAATGTAGATTATGTAGAAAACTCTGTGGCGTTGAATCAGAAAGCTTTTTGCTACAGAAAAAATGCTGTTTTGGGATCTAAAATATCTCAAATGTGTCATCATAAAAATCTGAAAGTTGGTCTTCTCCAGTAAACTTTGTATGTTCTCAAATCACAGTAGAAATGGCAATTTTTATTTTTGAGTGGTTTGGTCAATAAAAAGTTGTCCATGGGAGTTAAAAGTGTGCCTTTCAAGCAGCGTAGTAATATGAAGCTGCATATACACATACTATAATCAGCTTGCACTGACCAAACCAATTAGAAATAAAAGTTGTAATTTTGGTTGAGCCGACAACTAACAAGGCTACCTTTAAATTTAGTTTTTTATTAATTAGATATTTAAGTCCGAAATCCTGCAAATTTCGACGAAAGGCCATGTGTGAACCCTGTTAGGAAGAAAGGAGTGTAATTCAACCAAATGATTTTTTGAATATAGACACTCTTTTGGTAGGTCTAAACATTGCAAATGACACAGCTTTAGATTCGACTGTTTCACAGAAGAGAAAAAATGTGGTCTCTTTGAAGATACTATATTTGCATTTACATAGTATGACGGCGGAGAAACTCAACTTGCACTGACACAGGAAGCTAAATGCCGACGAAGACGGCAAATCTTCGGGGTTTTTGGTCAGGGGGGCGTCGAGGATAGGCAGAGCCCAAACTAGTACTCGGGAAGTAGTTGAGGAAAGGTCGACGTGCAGTCACAAGTGGCGTTTAGTCGTCGGGCCATTTCCGGGACGCTGTCGGTCTCTGACTTGCCGGCATAGAGGCAAAACTCCGACCATCCCCCAGCACTTGATGGTGGGAAAAGGTTGGGCGCCCGCCCATTGCCTTAGGTCGGGAAATGGCTGCTCCCCGTCCATTTCCTGATGTTCGATAGAAGAGCGAGCCCTCTTTATTATTGATGGTCGGGAAATAAGCGACTCCCTAGCCACTTCCTGGTGGTCGGGAAAAGGTTGAGGTCCGGACTTTTCCGACCGTTCTAATCTAGAATTTATGTAAGTCAAATATCGGTATTCCTTTGCAAAATAATTATTCCGGTAGATTAGAATATAGAGATGAAATGGGGAAACGTTCTTTACATTTGTTAAAAGCAAAAGTGCCTTATGTGAGGTCAGGAACTTATAATTTATTCTTAGTACTAGCTGTTGCTTACAGCGTCCCTCTACTTGGAAGCCGTCTTCGAATATCTGGTTGTACGGTCTAGTGGATAATGCGCTGGAGAGTTGCTCTAAGGGTATCAGATTCGATCCCATCTCAGGCCACCGGAATTTTTTAAAAAGATAAATTCATTTTTTCATTTCTAATTTCGCATAATGCACTTTTTTTGCTACCTTATCGAACATCAGTGAAATAAATTAGTTAAAGCCAGATTATACATAAATTTCAAATATAGAGCTTAGACAGTGTGGCCTGAGCGTTGATATGTCAGTTAGTGAGGATTTCTATTTTATATACAGAGAGTATTATTATTATTAGTAGTAGTATTGCCTTTTCAGGATATTATAGTATAAATTCAAATTCGCTTATTCTCAAAAGATTAGGAGTACTGACGTATTGTTTTTAATATGAATTTTTAGAATATTGACCGAGCCGCCGTAGGTCAGTGGTAGAGCGTTGGCGTAGCATTCGAGAGGCCGTAGGTTCAATATCAGCGGTCGACCATCCTGATTGAGGTTATTCCACGTTTTCCTCAGTCACACCAGGCAAATGCTGGGATGGCACCTACAGCATAGACCCTAGCCAACACCTTCCCAAATTCTTTCCCATCCTCTATCCCGGCCTAATAGTTATAAATAAAATTCAAACTTTGAACATAGAGGGAAAACTTTGAATTAGTTTTTCCTTTGTACAGAAGAAGGCATCATAAATTATTAACTGATTATGATAAAGATTGTGTTTGTTTAAACATTTAATCAAAAACCATTACGTAAAATATTTTTATTGCTATCAAACTTCAATATTTAACATCTTCTTGTTTAGCTATATATCTATCTGCTATTGTATATCTATATGTATCTTGTATGACTTAGGCTGTATTGGCAGCATGTTGTTCGTAGAACATTAATAAATATTGCATTACATTATTATTACCACAACAAATGTAGTGATATTTCACGTTAGTAATAAACGGCTAAATAAAAACTTAAAATTTCTAACTCATATATACCGGGAAACATCGTGATAATAGTAGTGATAATAGTAGTACAATCACGATATTTTGATGATCTTCTGAATCTAGACAAGGTGGCAGTAATCCTGGTGCAAAACTAGGAGTTTTATTGTAGTTGTATTTGCTATGAAGATTTATTTTCGAGAAATTCTGCGTAATGAAGAACAAACCTCCACAACTGCGGGCTTAAAGTAATTCTGTAATGGATATGGTGTCAGTGTTACTTATTACATTCCATTTCAGACTTCTAGAAGTATCTTATTGACGAACGGTTTTCGGACATTTAAGCCCGAAATTCGGCACTTTTCGCAAAGGACCATGTTTGAACCCCCGTAGAAGATAAGGAGTGTGATTCAAGACCATGATCTTCGGCGTGCATACACTCGATTGGTAGGTCTAAATATTACTAAATTTTGTACAATTTTATTCAATTCCTTGAAGAGAGAACCAAAAAAAAAAAATTGTTAAGCATCAAATTTTACACAATTTGTTACTTATTTTTCAGCTTAATTATTGGAATAAAGAAATTAATTTTCAGAAAAGGTGATTCCGAATGTTCAATGTACACTTCAAGAACTACCGAGCGGTGTTTGAATAAGCTTTCTCTAGCTCTTCAGATTTTTCAGATATTCAGGTTCCCGTACGTGTCTATGGGATAAAAAAACGCTAGCTGTCATTTTGGAAATATATTCGCCCCGCGAGAAATAAGGGCATAACATTTCTTTCAAAAGTGGTTCTGATATCTTCAGGTATTTAAGAACCCATATACGAAAAACATTTTTTTTTTCTAAAATGTTGATGTAACAACGTTTTTCTAAAATTGGATGATTTGGCGTGGAATAACCCAATTACGTATGTTTCAGTTTCTGGCATAAAGTATGAAGTGAAATGCTATTAACATTTAATTCTAATAATAATTTTCATGAAGAAATTTTCATCAATAAGAAAAGATGTTTCAACAAAGTGAATTGTTATATGCTTTTACACGTATAAAATATACAATGCAGATTTAAATCTGGAAAAACATACAGACACAATATTGATCTGCTCGAAGACAACTGCGTAGATTGAAATGAATATCATTCCTTACCAAACATTAAGATTGTTTTACTATTACTAAAATAGAAAAGTAATTTAATCTTCCTTATCTAAAATCACTAATGTATAAAATCACCTCGATGCTCATTCTATGACTATCACTGTTTTGCCGAAATACTTGAAGATCCTACGTGCCGCTGCACACCTGCTTCCTACGGATTCGTCACGGCTTCGGCAAGTTCTCGCTGGATACATCGCTTGGGCTGCACCACTTACTTCATTATTTTATCCTCTCATTACCGCCTTACAGGATCAAGTCTACCCGACCTGGCTCCAGGGACAACTTCAACGTGTTATTTCAGTGCAACTTCAGTTGTTCGCACCGGATTTCGTTGGAGATTCTATTCATGTAGATGCTACACCATGGACTTTGGCTATTGTCGATCATAACGACAATTAACTATTGTTTGCTGCCTTTCTACAGCCGTACTCCATTTTTGTGAAGGAATTCCTAGCAGCGGCCCTGGCCGCTTTTATTTCTTATCATCGTCTTATTCGCATTTATTCTGATAACCTTGCGGTTGTTTATTGTTTTTCTAGACGTATTTGTCATACTTGGTATTTGCTTCCTATAGCTCATTATGTATTCACTGCCTTAGATAACTTTGTAATAAACTATGTACCTATTCATGAAAATAAAGCTAATCGTGCCTCACGCCAGCCGTTCCGGCTGCATCCTCAAGGGACCCACGGCCAATGAGATCCCGGTGGGAGGAGTCTGATTTAACAAAACCAGGCACCTCGCATCGGAGATCGCAGTTGCTGTTGATCTCTTCAGGTGCGGGAGGATTGAGTCCACTTAGCGTGACTCAATCTGCTGGTGATACGACAATCTTGGCAACATTTCTCTAGCTGTAAAAGTAGCTCATGGTTAAAACCTTAGCTTCCTAAACCAATGCTACACGAATGTGGATTCGAGCCCTGGTCAGATTAAGTATTATTTTCTATTAGTTAATAATACAATAATAACTTCTCTTCGGCAGATTAAAAAGTATAGAATTTGCCAGCAAGAGAGAGAGAAAAGCTTTTCAGAACCATGGAAACAACTTCTGTCTTCTTTACTGAAGAACAGTTTAGTATCTTAGTGACTCATCGTTCGTGGGGATCATGAGGTTTAGGGATACTGAATTTGCTTATGGCGCCTTGGTCCGACTTTGGATATAACAGCATTTACTTAATTTGTATTTAACGTTCACATATAACATACTGACGTTCTGTCAACAACCACCACTTTGCTGATGTTATATTTTAAACATCAGAACTTATGTCTTGAAATGCTTGTATGGATACATATAGAACTGATTATTATTGTTTTATGTAATTATTCATGCTTTGAGGAATATATTATTATAAAAATAAATTTTGTAGAACGGGATTCGAACCCACGACCTCACGATTAGAGGTCAAAGTTCTAAAGTAAACATTGCTTTATAACCTCAAATTGAGTTTCATTTGTTCTTGTAGGATTTTTGATCACTGTATTTCTGTGCTTGATAACATGTGTTATGATTAGGGATTCCGCCAGGATTTTCAGTTTGTGGGGTGTAAAGTTAACATTGGGAGGGTGTACGTGGGTTATGTATGGTTTCTGTCGATTTTAGATCAGCTGTCGATTTTGAGTTGTGTGACACATGGGGTGGGGGTGGGGTGGCGAAATCACTTGTTATGATCTATAGTGTGTAAATATTCATAAAATCAAGACAATATGAACAGGCAATTTTGTTCTATATACGAAACAGTAAAGAAGATATGTCACAAAACACTCACGTGCGACAAACATTCTATTGCCAAATTCGAAATCTGTACCCCCCAAATTAGTAAAGAATGGAGAAATTCCTTCATCTTACGGGGAAAAGTTTTAAACGTTGTATTGTGTAATTACCGTCTTGAACTCGACAGTTGGCCGTATTAACTTACATGTTCACTTGATTTCGTTAATCACATCCCTTACGTATTTATAGCTTTTAGTGTTGAATTTTACAGCATAACGTTATTCTTTGAGCTCGTCCTATTATTCAAGTCTTGGAATGCAATTTAAAATATATATGTGAAATTGACATTTTTCATCTGTTTTATTCAAAATGAAAGTTTGAAAAAGTGAATGGTCATATGAAGAGACTTGAACCGAGGACTTCAGATTCTAGTCTGAAGCTCTCATTTCCACGCATTATTCCATTACGCCACACAGGGCATTTACAATATTGGCACAATTATTGTATATTTTGCGAGTATTGAATGATCATTCCAGTTCGAAACTTAAACGAGAATGTTTGTCTTTATGAACGCAATTTAAAGTTACATTGTGATATTTCTCTCTTTATTAGAGTGTGTACTTGTAATTTTTTTAACTTTAGTGGGTGTAATGCTTATTATTATTATTTACTGAAGATCTTTTCTATTTTTGGAGTTCATGCTTTTCGCCGATGAAGTAAGTTTCAAACATTCAAATTGATGATTGTTTACAATAATCTCGTGATGTAAAGAATTACGCCCATATCCATAATTGGAGAAGGATCTAAAACGTTTACATGGTTTCAAACTAGGGGTGTGTCTCTCTCTTCATAGGTCCCTCCAATCACTGCATTTGTATATTCCCGAAGGAACGTAAGGGGGAACAGATATTTCTTACCTGTCCTGAACTGATTAAACGCAACATTTCGTGTATGGTTTGTTGCCTACCTTCACTACTTTGCATTTCAGGAACTTCCTTCGCTCAGTGTACCCAAGAAAACCATTGTGCTCGTCAACGAAATCCTGGTAGTTAAATAAATATTTGGTCTTAATGTATTTGATTATATGTACTTGCAGTGCAACATCTTCGAATTCCAAAATGAACTTGTTCAAATTCTACTTTTGCACCGTCAACAAATAATTTTGTACCGGTACCTTTTAAATAAAAGCCAGGCACAAAACCAAAATCAGGTCTTACTATTTATTTTCAATGCGTTATTTAATACGGCATGTTCGAATTCGGCGTCGCATCTTTCTGTAATTTCTGTAAGTTCTAATATGAATTGGACTCTAGTCTTTGTTTAGCCTGGATCAGTTCTAATTCTTAAATTCAAATGTAAGTAAGTTCGAGCTAGGAAGAAAAACCGTTTTAATGTTTTCACTTTTCTTGGCGATTTGTTATTCGTGCTTTTGATTATCACATTCAATCACTCCATTTTGCTAGAGAAACATACACATAATATACTATTTTATACGTAATACAAATATTTAAAACTTACAAATTAGTATATACTTACAGACTGGTTGTAGTATACAGTTGAATTTGTTAAACAATTAAATACATACAAAAATATACAAACATAATTAAAACGTTGAATTGTACAAATATAGTTGTGTAATCCTAATGAACATACATAATTTCCTTTCGACATCTGGGAACTGGAGGTTATACGCTCCAACATACTCATCAGGCTTCATATCTTGAAATATTTACTTGAGTAATACCAGATAGAGTTTATAACCTTGGTATAGTTCAAAATGAGCTTGTGATGTTTGAATGACAGGACCTAGATTTTATTTCACGTGAGATCCAGGCCACTTAATTATATATATATGTCGATATGAGGATTGTTTCTGTGAAACACAAGAAAGCATAATTTGTAGCAGATATGTCGTCAATGCCAGTTTAAATGCAAAACTTGAAAAAATATATGCTTGTTTCTGTAGAATTCTTGTATCTGAATAAGTGGTTACTCCATTTAATCACACATTCTAAATGTTTGCATATCTTAACACTTTTGAAAATTTGCAATATACACCATATGATCTTAATTGTCCGGACACCCACGAAACGTGTGTTTATAAAAGGGGGTGACACACAGCTGCCTTCTACCTCGTGGAACATCGTCAGCATTCTGAGTAGGGGTATCAGAAGGCACGATATGAGAAAGTCGCGGGCTGTCAACATGGTCAAATTCTACTTGTGTAAGAACTATGTGCACGAGATTTTCACCCTCCTGTACATTCCTAGGTCTACTGTTCCCGATGTTATGGTGATGTGGGAACGTGAAGCGACGTGCACAACCAAACAGTGTGTATGTAGGCCGACCTCCGATGTTGGCCACCAGATACCATAGAGAGTTTAAGAATAATGTATATCGTGCTCATCCTCTGCCACCTGCAGCTCAGGAATTACAATCTGCATCAGAAACTACTCCAAGCACCATTACTGTTCCTTGCGAGTTGCGAAAAAATGATTTTCATGGCCGAGCAGCTGCCCATAAGCCACACATCACACATACAAATACCAAAGGCCACTTCGCGTGGTGCAAGAAGCGTCAGGAACGTAAGAAACTAGACCATAGAACAGTGGAGTCAGTGGAGAAATGAATCACGGTATGCAATGTGGCGATGTAATGATAGGGTGTGGATGTGCCGAATGTCTGGTGAACGACATCTACCAGTGACAACTGTAAAATTCAATGGTGGTGGGGTTACGGTGTGGTCATGTTTCTTCTGGAAAGGGCTATTGCTTTACGTGGCAATGTCACGGTACAAGGTTGCGGTTACATTCTAAGCACTTTCCTGCTGTATACTATCGAAGACCAGTTCGGGAATAACCATTGTGTCTTTCAACATGACCGAGCACTCGTCCTCACTTCAGCGATTGTGGTGGAGTGGCTTGACGAGACCAACGTCCCATTAATAGATTGGCCTGTGCAGAGACTTGATTTGAATCCAATAGAACATCTCTGGGATGTTTTGGAACGCTGATTTCGTGCTAAACCACACCGATACACCTCTTCTAATTTTGGCGCTCCGCAAGGAATGGGCTGCCAGTGCCCACGAAGACTTCGGTTATCTGATTGAGAGTATGCCTGCGAGAGTACAAGCTGACATCAAGGCTGGGTCAACGCTGTATTTACTACCAGTGTCCCCGATGGAACGCGGCCCCAACTTGTACTTCATTTTCAGGTAGGTGTCTGGACACTTCTTCACAGATTATATCAATATTCCCTTTTTATCATTACACAAAACTACATTGGTAAACGTTTTGGAACAAAACTTTATGTGCCTTGTGGATCTTGGTCTTTCGACCCTTTGAAGTCGATTATGATATTATATTTTGCGAAGAACACTCAGATTTCAAAAGAACCCTAATGACAATTACTATCAACCAGCTACAAAAAAACAAACAAAAGAAACACTGGCGTAACAAGTTGATAGGCCCTGAGCTTGCCCCAACGCCTTCTCTCCGTGTTTGGTGGAACTACGTTCACCTGGGTAAGGGCTGTGTGGCCAGCACTGCGCGTACCTAACCACGAACAGGCGTATCAGGGGCTTACCAGAGCGAGAGTGGCCGTCACGTCTTTATTCACGTGACTCCCCAATTTGCCTCACGACGCTGTGTGGACGCCGAAAAGTGGGACTCCAGCCGCGAATTGAACCCGGGACCACGCGGACATGAGTTCATCGCTCTAACCATTAGACTGTGGAGCCCCCAACCAGCTTCAAAAGCATGGGCTAATCTACACACCTAGTTCAATTTCCCACATTAGCTTTTCCTGTTCCAGATATCTGATGTCTCGAATCAATATCCATGGAAACTGGTAACTTTTTCCATTGTTGAAATGTCTAATCAAAATGTTCATTTGTTCATCACTCTCAGAAGGGAGTTATTTCTGATAGAACTCTAGATTTTTTATAATTCATGAGGAAAAAATTCAACATCACAGGCTCCACATTATGATCAGTCTGCTGAGCTCAATGAGGATCGATTGCACAAGTTCATCCACAATGATCCGCGTCAATCCAGAAGGGTATAATGTCGCCCGTCACCTTCATTCGATTGCCAAGGTCAAAAGTCGCAATACATTGGTCCCGCACCCTCAGAATGAAACAGATAAACTCCACTATGACTCTATCACCACACCACAAGTTTGCTCTCACGATACCAGGCTACTGTTGGGCCGTTATTTTCACCAGCAGCATCAGTGGTGATGAACAATTTTGTCATTACATAATATGAAGCATAAAAAAGTCATCGGAAAAGATGATAACTTGACGATGGCATAAAATACAGTGGATGATGTAGAAATATCTAACTTAGCGCCTAAATAGCAGTTTTGCTCTGTGATGTGAGGTAGAGCGTTGCCGTGTAGTAAAAGCCAAGTTATATCGAAGCACGGATCGTTCCAGCAGGCTTGGCTCGTCGAGCCAGTGAATTTGGTGAACGTAAAACTCAGCACTGACCATGTTGTTTTGCGAGCTGTTCGTAGTGGTTTTCACTTTCTCAACCCCACCAATCGCGAATTCTTGCGTGGATGCAGATGCAGGTCTGTCTTAGCAACAATGGAAAAACGTTTCCTGGGTCGCTCGAAACCTAATAGGTTTGCTGATTATTTTGGACATTGATTCGAGACACTTTAGATACCAACAGCAGGAAGAGTAAAGGTAGGAAAATGAATTAGATATGCATATTGCCCCATGTTTCTCAGCTGGTTGTTTTTGTTTACTTATTTAAGTTCTTTAGGAAAATTAGGCTCAGATCGTATGAATGATGATGGGAGAATTGATGAAATGAATGAAGAAAGTAGGCGGAAACGGGGAAACCCCGAGAAAATCTACGCACGCGGTTTCTGTCCACCACAAAGCTTACATGATATGAGCTGGAATCGAACCGTGAACCCCAAGCACCAGAAGTTTACGCTCTACCACTGCGGCTCTGAGCTGGTTGAATATAAACTTTAGGGTTATTTCAAAATCTGAGGTTACAACGCAAATTCTAATGCGATAACCAAATTCAGCAGGTCAAAATCCATAAGGCACATCAAGTTTGTGCCAAAAAATGTACTTAACCGAAATTTCGTAGTCAGTGTTATAAGTCCGAGTTGCTAAAGATAATATTAAGAACATATATATATATATATATATATGTGTGTGTGTGTGTGTGTGTGTGTGTGTGTGTTTCCAGAAAAATGTTAAATGATCTACGTTTCCTCAACGAAAAAAATAACGAAACAATTCGACATAACCGTATCTTAGGTTCTTTGTACAGCTCTCTCCCATGTCAGAAGTATTCTGTAATTTTCGCTATTTTACAATCACAAATTTCAAGAAGATGCATTTACGATACACAACTAAATTCTCTTATCAATCTTCAACAAGTTCTTCAGTTTCTTCTGCTATTTTTGTTGTTATTTAAAAGAAAATTATTGCACCGTTTATTCTAGCATCTAATTGAAATAATAATTGAATCGGCAGTTTGTAGAAGGAGACAAATCCAAAAATCTGTTCTTTGGGACGTTAACAAAAACTGTATAACATTTTTATTATTTATTGAAAGGAAATTATATTTTTATTGAATATTTATAACGGTCATCTGATCCTTACATACTGCTCAGATAGTTTCTAGGTATAGTATTTATTCCTGTAGAATTAAAAAAAGTAGATGGATTTATTTCCTTCTTCAAACTTATGGAAAAATCGACCAGGAAAATGAAGAGAAACGAATAAGAACCTTCAAATGAGGGTTATTTACAAGGAATTTATGCACAATGAACTCTAATGTTATAAGTAAGGATTCCATGCTATTTCGTAGCGAGACATTTCATAGAGCGACAATACGTAGCTGACACTATGTAGCCACGACATTTCATAGCTGCGACTCTACATAGCCGCGACATTTTATAGCTGCGACACTACTAACCGCGACATTTCATAGCTACGATACTACATAGTCGCGACATTTCATAGCTGCGATACTACGTAGCCGCGACATTTCATAGCTGCGACACTACGTAGCTGCGAATTTTCGTAGCTGCGACACTACGTAGCCGCGAAATTTCATAGCTGCGACTGTTCATAGCCACGACGTTATGTAGCCGCGAAAATTTATAGCGGCGACACTACATAGCCGCGACTTTACATAGCGGCTACACTACGTAGCCATGACTATAATATTCGCTATTTTACGTAGCCGCCAGCTTACATATCGATAGTGCTACGTAGCCAGTACATAGCTTCAATTTTACGCGAATATAATTGTATATTATACGAATATACAATTGTACGAATTTCCTTAACGTCTAACACGCAGCTTTATTTCATAGTCACGCATTACCAGTTTCTACCATGACTAAGTTTCGAGCATTTATGTTATCGGAAAATATCTGATAAATTTACAGAGTTTAATTTTATCATCTTTCATTTTACTTTAGCTTATTTTCAGTATATGAGATAGGTAGCGATTCACCTAGCAAATGCTTGTGCTTAAGGTGAGTGAATATTACTTTTTATTTTTTACCTCACACCGTATTAACATTTTCTGAAGAATACTTATTTTTCTTAGTCGTTAAATGTTAAGGTCACAGTGAAAGTTAAAGTTTTGTAATAATTATTAATATTGTATAGCAAAATCATTTAACGAAGTAATGTGAATAGCAACAGATTGCATAGAGCATAGATTGCAAAGAAAACGCCTAAATCTGACCTTCTTAGTAATTCTGACTCCCATAACGTATACGCCCTAGATGCTCTGAGATATAAAACAAAGACTGGCCACCAATACATACATACATATACAGATGCTTATCAGAATAATGGAAACACCTGTAGTTGGCAACACGTCAGATGTATGGGTTGGCAGTGGTGTCGTGGCGACCGCAGCGCCGGACTGCTGGTGGTGGTGTGTTAGGTCGGTCTCCATACTACGTCAGGCGTCGTGGAACAGGAGTGTGCAGTGACTGCGGCAGACGGGGGTAGTGTAAAATGGGAGACCTCTCAGAGTTTCAAAGAGGGCAAATTGTTGGTGCGCGGTTATGTGGAGTGAGTGTGACGGCAGTGGCTAGTGTGTTAGTTGTGTCGCCAGGGACAGTGTCGAAGGTGATGACGGCCTACACAACACACGGGAAAACCACATCGGGGAAGCGGAACAGTGGGCGGAAGAAAAGCATCAGTGACAGGGCACGCCGGGTATTAAAGCGCATTGTCACGCGGAACCGTCGTGCCACTGCGGCGCAAGTGACGGAGGAACTCAATCAGCACCTCCCCCAACCTGTTTCGACAATCACAGTCCGCCGCGAATTACATGACATGAACTTACGGGGTCGTGTTGCACGGGCCAAACCTCTCACCAGGGACCAGAACGCTTTAGCACGCCGCAAATGGTGCCGCGACCATGCAACTTGGACCATTGACGACTGGAAACGTGTGGTATGGTCGGATGAGTCACCATTCACCCTATTCCAAACCACGGGCCGTGTTTATGTGTGGAGAACGCCCAAAGAAGCGTATGATCTGCAGTGTCTCCGCCCAACTGTGAAACATGGCGGCGGCACGGTGATGCTGTGGGCCGCAATATCATGGTTTTCATTGGGTCCTGTGGTCACACTTCGCGGACGCATCACTGCCAACGATTATGTCGCAATTTTAGGAGACCACGTGCATCCTATGGTCCGGATGTTGTTCCCGGACAATGACGCCATATTCCAGGATGATAATGCACCCATTCACACAGCTGGAGTTGTTGCAGCGTGGTTTGAGGAACATCGGGATGAAGTTCAACACCTCCCCTGGCCCGCCCAATCCCCAGATCTCAACATAATTGAACATCTGTGGTCCATCTTGGAAACAAGACTCCGGCGACGATTTCCACCTCCATCGTCTCTCACAGAACTGACCAATGCCCTGCACGAGGAATGGTGTTACATTCCACTTGCTACCATTCACGACCTCTATGCCTCCATCCCACGTCGCATCAAGGCTGTTCTGAAGGCGAAAGGTGGCCCGACACTATATTAATCTGGTAAGTTGCAACTTTCGTTCAGGTGTTTCCATTATTCTGATAAGCATCTGTATATATATATATACGTCTAGTCTAATATATCATTATATACGACATGTACATCTAGGAAGAAATAGGGAAGAGTTAAAATTAACCCGAAAGGATCTACCCCTTAGGCAGTACACTGCCAACATTGATAAAACAATTACTACTTGCTATGCTTAGCCCGAAAAGTTACAATACTCCAAACAAAAAGAATAGCTATTACAAAAATAAACAATAAATGCTGTGCTTTTATGCTGCAGCTGAATAAAGTATTCAAACGTAACAAGTACGTAGAAAATAAGAAGACACCGAGACAAACCCGAAGTAAAAATAAAACAAATTAATTAAGAAAAATGGAAACGCTAGACATTCTCAACAGAACAGGCCACACCAAGCAAAAATATCAGATGATCCAACCTATTATATTATTCGGGGGAATAATGAGCAGTAGCAAAACTGTTCAAGAACCCCAGTTCCCAAAGCATCCCTCTGGAAAATAATATACGCCGCTTAGAAATCTTTACCAAAACAGTACACATTGAGCCTTGAGGGTTGTACATTCATTTTCAAAACCTTGAAATCACACATTTCAGACCAATGAAAACCCAACTCTTCTAACCTCTTATAAAATATATAAAAAGCGAACGGGCAGACCAAACTACTCATCTTCTACACACTTATGTCCAAATGTTTATATACGAACGAAAACCATGTACCCAGAGCATAAAGGTGACCTAGTGGCAATTGCCCTCGTCTGCTATACACAAGATCACAGCCTCAATCCTCGTAGAGGTTCATAAAACGAAGGTTTAAAATCAATTTTACAAGAAATCTGTAGGTCCACTCCCTAAAAGTCGACTGACTTACTTTAGACATTAACGACAAATCAACAACAAACACTACTTATTCAATAATAAAAATGCCATTAACAATAATAAACATAAAAATACTCTCACATTGGTGCTTTCGAGCACAAGAGGTGTGTAGATATTAACCAACTAGAAAACAAAGAAACATCAAGTATACGCCCCATAGCTATGATTTCACAAAAATACTCTGAACCAAGAACCACTAACAAGAAATAAGCTACAGACCGCAGAGAACAAAACTTACACAGCAATTGGCATCACTAAATAGGATGCAAAATTGATACTTATACACACTAAGAGAGTGCCACGCCACAAAATTAAGAACTCAAACTGGAATACGAATTGAGATGGTTCCGGGAAGTCCGAGCTTTATGCCTCATGCCAGAATAATTTCCAAAATAAAAACCGATATTTAATTATTGTGGTATGACAAAAGCAATCAAGAATTATTATTTATGATTGTACAAATTAAAAATGTTTAACTACTGGTGTACGGGAAATATTTATGAAAATACAAATGGAATTGTAGGAATGCTTCAGACAGCTAAGTCTTCGGTGAACGACTTACACGTCTGTAGCCGAAACACGGAACAAAGAGATCAGGAGATATGACGTTTAAGAACCTAGAGTTCGTTTACGCTTCTCAACTCGAAAACTCTGATGTGGGCATGACTTGTTGAAAGAAAGGGAAATTTCCAAGGAATGACGTAGTCACATAGAAGGTGACGAGCTGGTTCGAGTAAACCGGAAAGTTAGTCGAAATTCCGTCTTCACAGAGGAACGAGTAGCAGTCGGCCCAGATCCACTCCGAGTTGGGTAGCCAAGCGAACTCAGCAAGTAAGTGGTATGGTATTCTCTTCGATCGTTAATCATCATGGCTGTTGATCTCTGGTTGAACTTTAGTTGATTTATTGATTGTTTTAAACCAATTAATTGAATATTGATTTTCGGTTAAACTTTGAACCATATTACAACTGCATACATTTTTTTTTATTAGGGGTCCCGCCTTACCACCCCTCCCTCTTTGCATCCATTGCACAGGTTGAGTTGTGCACTTTCAAGGACGCACATCACGCACATATTTGTACTTCTCAGCCTGGGGCAGGCTTATCCCTAGAGATTGTTGGATTGCCGGAATTCCGACATTCCAAGAATCTCCTATATTCCACCTGTTGAGACAGCTGGTGTTGCGGGATGGACTTATGACCAGGCATCCAGAATGTTCTCCTGGTCTATGTTCCTAATCTGATGGAACATTTACGTGGGAGGGGTCCCTACCTACTTTATTTTCTTTTTGTACAAACACATACAACACATAAAGACACAGACAGGACAAAACAGGACGACACAACATAAACTTAAGTATGGCTTCTTCTTCTTCTGCTTCCCTTGTAACGAGATTAGAATAAGAAGGTTAGATTCTGCGTTCCTTGGGTATTGTGTCTTCCCTCTGGGCTGCATCCTCCTCTCGTCACAAGGTTGGCCTACCTTCTTCTTCTTTCTTGTTCTTCATCGTTCACATTTTGAGCCATTGGGGGAGATGAACAGAAGAGTATGGTTTCTTTCTTCCTTTTTGGAAGGTCTTGCTTCCTGGTAGTTCACCGCACTCTCCTTTCCTCTTCATTCTTCTCTACTCCCCATATGTTTCATTTAAACACATTCATTCGCACACATTCACACGAAGGTATTATAAGCGCTGTTTGACCTCAGGTTGCGGTTTCCGCAACTTTTAGTCTGTTTGTTAATTCGTTGTTTATTCCACCAAATATAACACTATAATCAAACCTGGTTCCCTCCACCATATACACACTTACACTTTCACACTAATCGAGTGTCTCTCACCGGAGTTCCAGGCGAGGCACTCTTTGTTGCTGGAGTTCCAGTAACACAACATTGATGCTGATATTTTCATTTTTCTTGAAGGTAGTTGTTTTCTTTCTCGATATATTAGTTATTACTGTCAGTAGCAGACGTTTTGCTATTATAGTGTATTTTCCCTGATTTTCACCGTTCTGTGAAAACCCTTTTTATCGCGGTTGCCGCGGTTGCCCCGATCGCGCGCGCCTGTTTGCCTGCACAGTCCGGTCATGTCTCACTAGATGTAGCACTTATGAATTATTTTACGGATCGCCACGCCCCAGAGCGCGCCTCCCGGACAGGTATCTTTTCCTATAAAATGCAGACACTTTATCTGCCGTCTCCCGGAGGACCGTCACCAGTTCTGGTCTTCTCAGAATCTCTGTGACGGGTCTCTCCCCCAGAAGGGCTCTTTGGTCTCTAACCAGTTCTTCTGTTTCTCTACATCTGAGGACTACGTGGTCCGGGGAATCAATCACCCCGCAGGCGTGGCACATATTATCTTCAACTAGTTTCAAATCCTTCAGCCTCTGACGGTAGGGCCCATGACCGGTAACGAAATGCAGTAGACCTGCTTCCAGTTCTAGGTTCATGTTTGCCCTCTCTGCCACGTCCGGAAACATGCTGAACACTCTTCTAGCCTTAGATGTTTCATTCCAGAATCTTTGCCAGGCACTGGTAAGTATTTCTTGAATTTCTCCCTTGATTTCTGCTGCCTGATG
>JAGDQP010032893.1:0-21004 GCA_022664845.1 Lepisma saccharinum
AATATATTAATTAGTTTTGAGCTTTTAGAGCTGATGTCTTTGTTTTGAAACGCTTTTTACACTTCCCCGAGACAGTAATCAGTTAGGACTGCTTTAATAAAATCGAAACTAATGCTCATTCTTGATAAAACATAGTGCCCGCTGCTCTGTTAGCAGAGACTTGGTTTCGCATTCGTGAGGTCCTGGGTTTGATATCACTGATATATCATCCTGACTAAGGGTTTTCAGTGCTTTTCCTCAGTAACATCAGGCAAAAGGCAGAACGGTTGTACCTTCAACTTATCCTTCGACGAGTCCTTTACGCATTCTTTCTTCTTCCCTATCCCAGCCTCAGCCATAGATGCCTTAAGGACCTGAAATAAAATGGAAACCATTCTTAATAAACCTTTCATTTAATCTTGAAAATGCTACTCTCTAACTTCATTTTCTCAAGGGTATTATTAGCATTCTTGTAATGATTGATTGAATTTATTTATGGTCTTTTAGCGACTTTCGCTCAGCCCGGGATAAAGGAAGGTAGAGGCTGAGAAAAGTATAGGCCAGGATCTATTTTAGGTACCATCCCGGCATTCGCCTTGAAAACAGTAAGGGGAAATCCTAGGAAACCTCAGACAGAATGGTCGGATGCGGGGCTTGAACCCGCTTACCTACCAATTGCAGATTCGAAGTTCGTGACGTTACCGCCTGAACTACGGGGGCTGGGTAACATACCTACATATCTAATTGGTTAATTTATGTAGTATATGATGAATTCCTTAATGCAACCGCGTATCTCATACTTCATGTTAGCGTACTAGAGAGAATCTGGTCACACAGAGAAATAGATCAGTTTATCCACCTTAATCGAGATTGCTTAGTTCAAAATTTGAAGCTGATTAGCGCATTCGGTTTCTTGTTTATGTTCCTTATTCGGGCCTGAAAGTGGCATGATATGATTCGCAATTGAGTCCACAGCAGCTTCATTTCTCACTGGGGTGCAATGAAAGCGTGCTTCCATTTAAATATGAGATTTCTTGGTTTCAATCCAGAGCAAGTATAAGATTTTCTCGAGTTTATCTCACACCAGGTAAATTTTGGTGTACCGCTTTAAGTTAAGGCCACGACCACTACGTTCCCTTTTCTACTGTAACTAAGAGCGCTAAGTAAATGGGAAAATGGTCTGAACCCACAGCCTATGGAAAAGAAAGAAAACAACAGAAAAGTTTCCTATTTAATCAATGTGTCTTATAATTGATGGTATGAACGAAATCACGCTGTTTCGATGGCTGGCGCTTTTTTTGAGGGCCTGTTTCGATGGTTGGTGTGAGCAAAATATGAGCCCGCTCGCTTCGCACCACTCAACATAAAATGACTGTGCTCATTAGTCTACGAGGACTGGGACCACAAACTGTCCTTCTTCATGTAAATGTTTAATATGTACAGTACTCAGGAATGTTTTATACATTATTTCCATCATATTCTATGATTTCTACATTCGTCTGTATTTGATTCAAGAGGAAGCAGAAAATCTAATTAGCGAAAGTGATGTTACAGTTGAAAGATGCGACGTCATTAATTCCGTGCCTTTTTATCGATTTTCTCTCATGTCCCATACTTTTGGCGCCAACTGAAGCTATTTATAGAACACTGTTCCTTCAGAAACGTCATCTTCTTTAAGAGCAATACATATTTGATTACTGGTGAACCTAGTTTTGGATTAACTATTTCTTAAATCCTAGCCACGTCACCGAGAGGCAGAGACCGTTGGTCAGTTGGTAGAGCGTTGGCTTAGCAATCGAAAAATTCTGGGAACGATCCTGACTCAGGCTTTTACTAATTAGGCCCTTCTAATTTCCTTTTCCCCAATCTATCCCGACCTGAACCTGATATGCCTAAAGGTCATAGTCAATTGAATTCTACTTATCTCATTTTAATTCCCTTAAACTATTAAGGCAAGCCTTGTGATTGATTTCATATTCTAGATTCAGCAATGAATTGTTAGACATAGATAAAATTTTACTAAACATCTTTGCTTAAAGTTTTGTTTTGATTAGAATATATCAGTTATTATTACGAGTTGTGCTCGGAGACCTGAAGGTTCCTGTTGTGGTTTACGATTTTTTTCTATCGGTCTGACATAAAACTAACTTATTACTCAACATACACAAACAATTCGATCAGTGACTCCAAACGTAGAAACGACGAAGTGTTCTCTCGAGATCATTGAACAAACTTGGCTGGCTGCTTTCCTCTCATAATTACAGTTTTAAACAAATTCAGTTTTATTGCTTTCAAGCCAAACTGTTGTTTTAAACTGTTTTAAATCACGTCTTCTTTTTAAATCTTAGAGCGTATATAAAAATAACGATAATAACAAATACACAAATGAACATATAATCCATCGTTTCTATCCAGTATTGTCTTCTGTCCAGTATCCAGTATTTGCTTTCAATATATTTAACAGTTTATCAAAGAAAAGGAGTTTTCCGTACTCTGTATTGGATTTATTTGCTCTCTACGTTCCATCTTTCTAGTACCACCCATAAAATTCATTTTATCTTTTCTTTATCCATCTTTCTAGGGTTCTCCTGTCGTTATTTCTTGACAGCAGCACCTTTAATTTCTACGGTGAACGTTTGCTTATGCACTGTACTTACATACGAATTTTCATCAAAATTGGGCTCTGACACCTGACGAGTGTGTCTTGTGAGGTTTAGTTAAATTTGTTCATTTAAAAGCTTTAACAGAACTTTCTCCTTTCAAGATTTCGTGAGTGATTAACCCGAGGAATCCCAAGCTATTTTACATCTTAAATGATCCCAACAGAGACGGGAATGCTGCACTAATATGTATTTGTTTAGAACAGAATGACAGGAAAAATGACAAGCGGAAAAGATATCTAGGGAAATAATGCAGGTTCAAATAATACGGAGGAAAATACGGCTATAAAGAGTGACTGGCGGTAAACACAAGCCATTCAAGAGCAGGGAGATGAATTTAATGGCAATAAAATATATATTTTAAATTATAATTTTAACCTGATTCAAAAGTTTTAATCAGTAGGTGCACTTGATAGGCTTTACTTAAAAATATACTAATCAAACCAAATTTTCTTTAAAGCAGCAACACTTTCATTACGATTATTAAAAATCATCATAATTCTAAACAGACTTTCTAGAAATAGGACAGAATTTATATGATTTCAGAAACACATGTAAAGGAAATGATACTGTCCTGTATAATATGCGACGGTTAGAAACTTTGGTTGTGACAAACGAGACTTACTAATTGTCGGAATGCCCTATATTTAAAACATATACTCGCATAAACGTTTTAATGTAAATATCGTTAAAGGATCAAAATATTATTACATTCAAGGAAATATCTTTTTAAGAAACTGATATGTACAAATATACATTGTCTTGCAAATTTGAGTTTAAAAAAATTACTTTTTTCCTTAGATGTAAAACGTTAACTAAATTTCCCCGCAGCGAACATAATTTCCCAGCTTATGGCTACATTGCGAGCAACATAATTGATTACCCTACAAAGCTTCCCGTGGGTAGTCTAGTTTGTTGTCCGAGTTTCCCACTATTGAGAAAGCGCTCGCCTCCGCGAGTGGCTACCCGTTCAGCGCAGGTACCGGTACTTGTTGCGTAGCTTGGCTCCTGTGTTAGTATTTGGAGTTTGGTTTGTAATTCTGTTCCGTTTTAAAACTCACTATCTGCCTGTACTTCTCAGAACTTTTATATCGTTGAACCAATTCCAGTTCTCTGTTTTTCATGAAATTTTCAACTTAAAGACGACTATCTTATTTGAAGATTTTTTTTTGTTTTCAACCAAATCTTATCAACAGATTTACGATTAGAATTTAGTGCTTTCTCAGAACGTGTTGCAAAACTATCGCCTTCTCCGTTCCTCTTTGTACGAGGAATGAACATTGAAATGAGGTCGTGTGGTGGTTAGATATTATTTTAAGAGAAAAGAGGAGTGTGGTGTGAGACATAGCTAGTAACTACTAAAAGATTTCAATTCTACTCCGTGATTAATATCATCGCCTTCCTTGTGTATAAAGTTTAGACTCAGAAATGTGATGCTAAGTATTACTCCGGTTTCAGAACTTTCTAAACGAATTAACTGTGTTTCCTATTAATTAATTAATTTTCAAATATATTCTCTCTCAAGAAAGTTAATCGTTACGAAACAATGCTGGAATTGGTTATTTTTCATGCTCAAAAAGCTAGAGCTAGCAACCCGGACTTTGCTTCCCATGCTCCAAACTTATTGGTTTGCTGTATTCTTAGCTTTCTCGGAGTTCTTATTGCTGTTTTAACTGTGGCCGCCCTTGCAAAACTATTTGATTTCAAGTTGTGGTAGTAGTTTCAATGGTAGTTACCATCGGATCACGTTTCCAAAAATTACAAATTCGATTTGTAGCAAGGACACTGTAACACAAATTCTCATTAATTCCTTCGTGTGAAATACAGATTCGGAAAATGCTTAATTCTTTGTGTCGTCTGCTTCAGAGTAAGATTGGCTTTACGGATGTATTATTATAACAGGAATTTGATCGGTAGTTATCATGGATATTATTGTGTGAGATATACATATGATTCGCAGATAAAATTAATGACGTAATACATACTATGAATGGTTGAAACTTATACAAACATTTGTTCCTTGAATGTATTCGTAGGGTCTGGAGCATTTTCTGGTTCTTTGCAAACCCTTTTGTCAAGTCTATTCGGCAATCTGTTTCAATCCGAGTTGTGCATTACTTTTCAACTTCAATTTAATTTTAACGCTAATCAAAATTATGTATATAGAACGCATAGTTCTAGACGTATTAAAATAAAGCTATCGTGCAGAGTATATTACTTTCTACGCTTGCTTGTCAACGAAATTTGTTTCTGAGAAGTGGAAAAATAATCACTAGAGTGCTTTTGGAACAATCGTTTCCAATATACTTATGAAATTCCAGTATCATCAGGTGGTTAGCGGGAAGCTTTGTGTTCTGCAAGAGAGGTAGATATTGAATGATTACTGATTGTATTGTGTGTTTACTTGTAGCATGAACAGTCCGTTTGTATTTATGTACTAACTTTCTTTTGCAACATCTACATCGACCATCACATGTCCAAGAGATCCAGAGGCTGTAATGTTCTGGTTATTGATTAAAGAGTTATTTGGAATATACGTCAGAATGGCTAGTGAATAGAGGAAAAATACACAATTTAGTTTTTTTTTTGTTGCAGATAAGCGGGTCGTTAACTTAGTGATGTTCAATTGTTTTACAATTCCTTTCTTTGAAGAGACACGCTGTTTTAACAATTTAACGCCTAATGGCAATTGATATCTACCCCTCCCCCCCGCTAATCCACTCAAATGTAATAATGTTGGTTTTCATGTATCACTTTTAAAGTATGATTCATACAATCATTTTCATTTTCCGGTATAAGGAACTCTTGAATCACGCGGGACTCACTTCTTGTATTATTCAAAAAGTAATATCTAATTTTTGCGTTCGACCAACTCATCTTTGATTTGTTCCTTCTCATCTAAGGGCAGCATGCTTCGAATATTTTGTGAAAAAGACTGATGTACTTAATCATTTGTAAAAAATTTGGTCACTCTCCGACTAGTATCAGTGTAGGCCGGTGTCTCTAAAATTTGAAAACTTGTATTTTCTTTTTCGTAATTTTGTCCCATGTTCCCGATATTTCCCCCTCAAAACTGTTTACAAACAGAAAATAATATATTCTGCATGTGGGATCAGAATGTATATGAAAACAAACCATCACAACAATACTATTGCGGGTACACAGTACTGTGCCAAAGTTTCATTCGGGTGCCAAACAGCAAGAAAACTGCATACTTCAATTCTAAAATTCCTTTTCATATCTTTCATATGTTTTCTAAATTGAACTAGCCAATCATTTACAGAAGAATTGACTACTCTCCGACCAGACACAGTGTTGCCAGTTGTTGTTAACATTTGAATTTTGAATTTTATTTATGACCTTGGGGCATCTAAGGCTCAGACCGTGATAGAGGAGGGGAAAGAATACGGAAAAGGGTCGTCCAGGGCCTAAGGCCTAATCTAGGTATTTGTCTGGTGTGACAGGAAAGCCCTGGAAAAACCTCAGTCAGGATTGTCGACCGGTGGGATTGAACCCACGACTTCCCGAAGACTAACACTTGAAAATCAAAATATATCTGGACAAGTATACATTTGTGCCCAGGCCTTTCCGGGAAAGGTAGTGTTTACTTTCTTTCAAATGAGGTATTAACAGTTGTTATACGATAACTAGAGGGGCTAGTAACGTACTGACACCGTTCTCCAAATTTCTTCCCTTTCACTCTTGGCATCTAAAACGTTACAAGAACGTAACAGCCAAACAACGCAATTACTAAACAAGTGACCATCACCATACTAATTAGCGAACCGGAATTAGTCAAGAAGTCAATCTTTAAGAAAGCTATGTATGGCTCTAGCGACTTTTATTTCCCTCACTAGTCCGCTTTGGCATGATAACTTTTAAACATTTGTTCTCTCGACTTTTGCAAACTATTGGAACAACATTTAGCACGTTTCAATCATGTGTCAATTTTTGAATGCTTTCCTGATATTTAAAAAATGTTTTGAAATTTTTGTGTACTCAGTGTAACGAAAAAATATTGGTAATCACAGCTCTAAAGGAAGATGAGCTGCGTGTACGTAATCCTTTAACTAGCGAGTAAAAATGCACTCGCTTAAAGGAGATGTGCCATTTCAGAAGTACAGTGTTTCCTGCATAGAAGCTCCGGTTGGCGCCAAAAGTAAGAGTGATGTGAGAAAATCAATAAGAACCCACACATTCAATGACGTCGCTCCTTTCAAGGACTACATCAGGATTGCCAAGAAATTTATTTGTTTTGAAATTTACCTACATTATGTGTACTTCTCTCTTTTCGTATTAATATAATAGGAACCGTACTTTAATTTTATTAAACTTAAATATTATGTAGGTGTGGGTACATTTCACTACGAGATCACTATTTTGCTTATAGCCATATACATTTAACATAAAGAGGATTATGTACAGGATGTCCCTGAAATAATGATGCAGTCTTCGGGAGGTAATTATTTACATCAAACTAAGAAAAAGTTTCCCTTGAAAAAACTCGAAACGTGTAACTTTGGAGCTATTCACGCGCTCAAAGTTACGGCGCCATCGTCCCAAATGACGTCGTATAATGCCTGA
Organism: Lepisma saccharinum; assembly: GCA_022664845.1. NCBI lineage: Eukaryota > Metazoa > Arthropoda > Insecta > Zygentoma > Lepismatidae > Lepisma > Lepisma saccharinum. Next base: position 7,224 of record JAGDQP010032893.1, read on the forward strand.
TGATGACAAAAGCTATGTCAGGCTCTCTGGAATTTTGCCTCATACTTTTCATTTCAAAATTCGGACGATAAAAAAATGTTATGTGTGTCATGCACCACGATTAAACAGATTCCATTTAGTTATATGCCAACGAGAAGCTAAAAATATTTTCGTTCCTAACAACTATTCAAGTGGGAAAATATTCCCACTCAATTTTCCATGTTTTAATGTAACTCAATAAAGAAACTGATATTGTGTATGCGAATGCAACTCAGTTTATTTCAGTTTCATTTTTAATGCGTCCTTGAATATTGTATATATGTAACAGCTAGTTTCCAGAAAACAAGACAATTATAACCTGTTTCGGTAATACACTGTTTTCATGTTATTAAAAAAAAATCATTTATCGCCCTCCATCTGCATACTTTCTAGTTTGTACACATGCATTTGTGTAGAGTTTACATCTGAAAGATTCTTTAAACGAGTGCTGGTACACATTAAAGAGCGAATTTTTTACTCTTTTTTCGACAAGAAAGTATTTTCATAAAAAATATTGAATTTCAATCAACAATAGAGGTTTTTAATGAAACACTATCGCTTTGGATACAAAATGTGACCTTTCGAGATGGAATTATGATGCTTAACGGATGTTATTAATTCTTCAAAATTGAACGAGAAATTTATCATCCTTTTAGAGCAGTTCACAGTGTAGCATGGGTACTAGTCAAGTTCTTTTATCCGCCATTTTGTACCGTGAAGTGGGAAGTTAATCGTGTTTAATTAAAAACGACAACAGAACAATGATAACTTTTCTCAATAGCAACAATATACCAGAAGACGTCAGAAACAAGACATACACAATAAACGTTGTTCTCAAGTAGCTGAGAGGACGATACAGACCGTACGAAGGCGTTATCACGCAGTTACCCGGCTAGCGTAGGCGTTACAGTGTTAGATCTTTGGCCGAGATTTAATTAACGCCAAGTTCATTTTTTCTCTATATTAATAAGAACTTTTATTCTTTCCCTTACTACTCCCTGAATAAATGCTCCCATTTGCTTCTGTTTTTCATTTTCAGCATTTTATTCTGTAGATTTTATTTTCAAATGATGAAACTTTTATCTCAAACCAATGAAAATTTCCGAAAACAATAGAAATTCATCCAAAGAGATTATATTCCCATAGAAAAGAACTACCATAGAATCACATATTTATTCGAGCAGAAATTTCTAATCTCAACTTCTACGAAAATTCGCTGTAAAAACGAGCATCTCTTTCCGCTTTCGAAAGATGAAATATTACGCTCAATTCGAGCGGAATATCCGCTCGTCCGAATTTGGTGTGTAGGTTCAGATAGGGTAAACTCTGGTATACTCGTGATACAAGAGTAATCTCGTTATAATTTTTACGAAGCTTGTCACGGTTTACCTGAAGACGTAAGCAGTTGACATTCGACTACTAGATGCCAGTTCCACTGAGCATCAGTGAGATAGGGAACGTGTCGCTCTGATTTCAACTGTTTATTTTAAAAAGTTTATAGTGAAAACGTAAGAAAAACTATCATAATTTTATATCGAGTTTGTCAAGTATTAGTTGTAGATTTATAGTATTGCGTGCATTGAAGCCAATTACCTGTAGACATGTGTAGAAAAATTGCCACCGCGTTATATTGCTTGGTCAGTGCTTCAGTCCCTTACGTATTGCACGTAAATTCTTAGTTTTCTTTGTGTTTTTTTTTACACTATTTGAAATGTGTGTAAATATTAGACAAAAATTATGTGTGCTGAAACGTGTGGTGGAAGTTACAAGGACGACGTTAACTCTAAAAATTGTTCAAAATGGATTGCATGCAACTTTTGTCAAGTGTGGTATCACTTCAGTTGTCAGAAAGTGCCGGACAGTGATATTGTTTTTATGTGTGACGCTTGTGAGTGTGAGTCAGACTAATACAGTTTTGATGTATTAACACTGGCAACATTCATAATCTAGGTTTCTTGTTTCCATTTTATTTTTATTTTGTAAGTGTGATGGTGTAAGCCCATGTTATAATAGATGAGGTAAGTTTATATTAAAGTAGTTTATACGTAAAAATGTTTTTTTAATGTAATTTTATTTAATTCTTGGTTTTATTAGGTTTTTGTATGACCAATGCCCTAGTGTATTTGTAATATCATGATATCATGAGATTACCAACATGTCACGAGATTACCTGAACTACCAAGAGATTACCTGTACTCAATCTATACATAGTAAAAATAAAATACATAAAAATTATATTTCTTTAAATAATTCAATATGGTCATATAATACTTGTGCACTACAAGATAGAACCTTTATTGTACAATAGTAATAGTGGAAACATTTTTCTTTACCTGCTTATAAACAACAAAAAAAAAAGGTAACCTGGTTGCCTGGAAATGTCCAGTAACTTAACTAATAAAAACAAATATCGTTCAGTTTCTGAACGATGCTGGGAGAGAGAAAACAAAGCGAGATTTGAAGCCCAATTAGAAGTTCGACATCTTACAGACTGGATCACGCTGGTAATAACATGAAAACAGTACAGAGTGTCAGAAATGCACTGCCCGGACACCAAAATCATAAACTAGATTACTTCCAGACTTACGCCACGTTTAAATCACTTTTCTATTTATCAATTAGGGATCGGAATACCCATTGACTGAGAATATTTCCCATATGTGCGAAAATAAGCGATCAAAGTGGAGGAAGCAAACACTTGCATTTCATGTGTGGCTAAGACAATAAAACGTCTTGTCTTTTTGCGCATGTGCGCGAATCACACTGGAACTGAACACTGAGACATTCTAATAACGTAAAATATATTATTCGGTGCTTTTTTTTAGGATTCTTGCCGATAACTGTAAATACGTCTATCAGAAACATTAGCGGATATATCAAAGAACTTTTCTAAATTATTTAACAGTGTGTACGTGGTCTGATTACTGGAAATGATTATAGTGCCATTGCTGGGATGTTCACATAACACAGAAACACTTTCCCTTCTTCTATTTCCGTCCTCTTCAGTCACTTTCAATCTAGTTGCGAAGAATTTGTACAGTAACTTATTATTTCATAATATCTGGAACTTCTACATCATTTTCATCTCTCTTTTGTATTCCTAGTTCTTCATCGGGCTACTTCAATTCTCTTTAGATTTTTCAAATTTTTTTTATAATTTCTGGTTACCGTCCCATCAGGTCCCTCAATCGCCCGTATTTGTTATACCTCAGCTCAAGAACTGTTGTTTGTTTTTCTTCAAGCTCTGTTTACAGTGGTTTCTCTGCGAACAATATTTGTGTTAAAATTTTCATCCTTCTTATTTCCCTTTTTTCTTCATCAAACGTTTAGTTTTCTCCGAGATTTTACTCTTCTTTACCATGCCTGCTATTTCTTTTGCTGTCTCTCTTATTGTCCCAGTCAGTACATTATGCCTCTCTTATTGTCTCAGTCCCAGTCTGCATGATATCTTTTTAATCTTCTATCTCTCCTCAGGCGCTGAGTGTGCTGACTAGTTCTATATCGAATTTCTGTCTGCTTTTTCCTAGTTTATTTTACAATCTGAAATGACAGCATTCCTCTGATAACCTATTTCTCTACTCTAGTGTTAATTTGAAACTCTCATCTCACTATCCTACGACCACTCTAGATTTCGAAACTATTCAGAACATACATGTGTGAGCAATTTCCCTGCTATTTGATAGAATATAATATATTTTCCTTTAAGCTCCATTTGCGTCTTCCCATGTTCACTTCACCTGAGTTTTTTATTTAATATGCACTCAAAATGAATCATCTATTGGTTTCTGGAAACTCCATTAGTCTATCTTCACTCTCCTCGTTCTTCTCTGTTTTTTTTTTGCCAAATTCAAACTTTTCCACTTTCGTATCACTACTCCGGTTGGTCCCTACTTTTGAAGTATCCCATTGGTATCTTATAATGCGATCTATTGTTATCCAGAATATCTTCTGTATATCCTCGTATATATCTTCGACTTCTATTGTGAAGATTCCCATCCTCCAACCATCTCAAACCCGCAAACCCTTCCCAGCACTCCTTGTGTACCTAATTCCCTTCGGCAGATTAAATATGTATGTATGATTATCTGTTCGGTACAGGCTTATATACCGTTCACCTTACCCGCTCTAACCTCCATTAGATCTTCCCGAGCACTGCATTTTCGGGAAGAACTACCAAATACATTATCAGCTCTCATATGCATACCGATGGATCGACTTGCATCATATTTTCACGGCTGCTTATTACACTATGACTGGTTCTTACATACTAGAGTAGTCAGAAAGTTGTTCCCTAATTAATATGTAATTTTATATTCCAGATATTAAGCTGCTTCTTGGCTTCCTGAAGAGAATTTACTACATTATTTAAAGAATGAGACCTTGATATACAGTAAAAACTTACCGGTGCAATATGAGTCGCGGACAGGGATTTTTACAACATTTTTCGAGGGAGTGCTACATAGACAGTTGCCAAATCGTAATAATTTTAATGACCAAGAATAAAATGGTTTAATAGGGCAAGCACACAAATTCCCTCTAAGCTCCATTCACCATAATAATAGCTTAAATAGGTGTACTGTGCACTACGTCAATTGTAGTTTCCTAAGTCGACATCGCTTATGTCAGTACTTGTCGAGATATGACGCCATTTGTGACGATACTGAATGTTTCGAGATATCTTCAATTCAACATCTTTTGAAAAAAAAAAAAGTATTGCTTATAATTCACCGAAGAAACGCTTAGAGGTTGGTTGTAATTTTTACTGACGAAAAATCTAGGCTAAGTGACACAAGTGGAGCATAAAATATAAGTCTATATGAAATCATCATCTTATTAAAGTGTTCATCTCGGATAATTAGGTCAGGCAATTTTAAGTGTGGTACAAATATCCACGTAAGTTTAGAATAATCCGAAAGGAAAGATAACAACAAAGTGACTAAAAATAAATAGATAAGACATGCCTGGAATATGTCCATTCATATACGGGATATTTTCTTCGGGAATTGAACCTTGATTTAATTTTAGCAGAAAATGCCAATGAATTGAAGGAGAAGGCAAAATCAATTTTATTTTCAATTTGCATTTGATATTCCTCAACAAAAATTTGGCTTGATCCAGCAACACGCGCCGGTGATAAAACAGTTTTGACTGTGTACAGAGGAATTTCAAATAGCGATAACTTTTGATATATCTTATATTTGGAATACATACACAAATATTATAAGGAAACTTATACGAAAGTGAAACATTTCGTTAAACAATTCCGTCTTAACCTGTCGCACGGGCTATTTTCCTTGTAAAATACTTTTTAGATTTAAATGCGTCGCTTGAAACGTTACTATTTATTAGTAGTTTAAAGATAACACTAAAGAGATTTCCAGGTATGATTATCTGACTTTTACTACCTCCACTGCCAACATGCATATAGTTTCCTCGCTAGACTTGTTACTGGCTTAATCCAGAACCGAAAGTTTGTTTGCTACCCAGTTGCTACCCAGTGACTCTGATTGATACGAACTCTCATAGTGCGCTTGTGAAAAGTTTATGCAGCAGAAAAAAAAGACAGTGCAATTGAAATCATTTGACCAAATGTTTGGATTTAAATACATATTTTAATGCGTTTTCTGTGTTCTTTTTTTTTATATTTGCTTCAGTAATAAACATACTGTATTCAAAGGAATATCGAAAAGTGGTTGCGAAGTGAACGAAAACAATAATTAAAGCATAAAACTTAATAAACAAATTGCCAGACGTTAATCACCTGCGTTTCTCTGGAAACGATACCAGTGCTATAGGATGTGCGAAAAGTCACCCACCTATTTAATTTTATTAACTGAAATTATAAATAAAAATTTAAGTGGAAATGCTAAATTTAATTTTTATTTTAGAAGGGTGTGTGTGTGAGAAAATATAACCTGTGTCCTCCTCATGTCTTTCCGCATATATTTGCTGTGCTAATTACAGATTCAATATTCTTTCCAGAGTTGTTTCATCTATAGTTATAATCTTCTACTTTATATTATTCTTGACTTCTTGAATAGGTGTTGGTTTATTTGAGGATACCTATGCTCTGTATGACCAGAACAAAACGGAGCACAAATGCATGGGCTTAATAAATCAGTGCTGCTTCGATTTTCTCCGCTAAAACTTGTTTTCTTGATGTGCGACTACCCAAAAAATTCATTAGCTAAAACTTACTTTCTTGATGTGCTACTATTCCCAAAATAATCATTTGCTAAAACTTGCTTTCTTGATGTACGACTACCCCAAAAAATCATCAGTTGAAATCATTAGCTAAAACTTGTTTTCTTCATGTGCGACTACGTAAAAAATAATTAATTAAATTCATTAGGTAAAACTTGCTTCCTTGATGTGTGACCCCCCCCCCCCTTCGAAAAAAAATAATTAGCAAAAATATTCATTAAACCGGAGAGCCATTCAATATCTATGTTGTTTAAAATAATTCAATTATTACAAAAATTCTTTCGGTACTATTTAGTCTTTCAGAACAGCTGGACACCAGGAGCAAGAAATACTCGAGGATGTACAGTACGCTCAGCAAGGTGGTGTAAAGTGCGCACAACTCCATAAACTATGCTGTCTTTAAAGAAATCAATTTTGTTTCATTATAAATTGCATAAACACCCGTAATGGAAGTTATGCCTTGAAATGTGTTAGTGTGGTGTACCTAGTAGTATCTCTTTCGTTTGGTAATCACACACGTATAAACTAGTACATTGAAGTCAAGGGATTGTTTTAACATAAATAAGAGACTCATTTTGCACATTTATATGTGTTAAATTAAATTTGATGTACTTCGAGTTCTGTATCGGGTCTAATCCATTACTTTAAATTAAATAAGTTTTCCTCTTTGCATACAAAAAATGATCTAATGTTTTGCCTAGTAAATGGAATAGTAAATGCCTTTAAATGTGTAAATAAGAGCATAAAATAATTATGGTTTTCTTTTGCAGCTGACGAGGGATTCTTGGACTTGTATGTTAAATTTGTGAATGATACCTACTTTTCATCGATTCGTCTGGCCTCGGATGTTCAACATTCTTCTCCATTTCTCGGTGGTCCAGTGCCTATCAAGTTCTTCGTTAGAGATTAAATCAAACGAATCATCCAAAACAGACGTTGACCATAGTTTTAGTGCATTTCTAAAGAACACAGATGTTATTATGTGCAACTATACTTCAGTGACGAAAAAGGAACCCATACAAGAAGTTCCTAAATAAATTATATCCTTTATTTTTATTATAAAGATGAATATTTTTGTAAACTTAACAAAAAGACAGCGACTAAAGCAATTTAAGGTTATTTAATTGTATTTCAATCCTTCTGTTTATTCTACAGTAGTTTGAAATGTTGATATTTTTTTTATAATTGAAACATAAGACTTCATTTGGCCTTCCGCGAATGAAAGTAAGTTTTCTTGTAAGTGCATATGGCTCTATTACGAGGTACATAGATAAAATTCATTCTCAGGTTCTTATTATTAAAAAATAACAGATATTTTATTTCAAAATAAAAACGGGACAGTTATGATAACTAGAAGGAAACATTTAGTCCTACTCGGGATTTTTTAAAGGAAGGAAACGATGATTGAAAAATTAACAAACGTTTTATTGTTACCTCTCATTTAATTTTGTGTTTAGGTAAACGAAAAACCAGAGTCAACCTAAAATCCTTTACCAAAATTGATAGAAAACTTACACTGAAACACGCTTTAGATAACTACAATAACTTATAAGTGACTTAATATTTGGTAATATCGCAACAGAGGAGAGTCTTCCGTAATTATTGACTTTTGTGTTGTCTATGAATAACTGTTTCCGAAGTTCGGAATAACGACTCCGTGTCCTTCTTTAGGCGTTAAAGAAGAACATTGAAATGACGATTGTAGTGGTTTCTGAAATAGTTATCCATACAGGACAGAAAACTTAGGCCATATCTGATTTAAATACGATATTTATTCTATATAGGTAGGAACGTGAAGTTTTCATTTTAACGATAACATCGAAAACTTGAGGAAAGCAAAGTAAAGTATGTAGAGATACTTGATAGAAGTTGTTTTTTGGTGTTTTTAAATCGCGAAATAACGCGAATTTGACTTTTTTAATAAAAAAAATAACACTGAAATGCACTGCATAAAGCGATAAATTTGCGAAATCAATGTTAGCCTGTAATGCTAATACAACTTTCCACTGCAGCAAAATGTGATTCAGAGAAGAACAGACGTTCTGTTATTTTTAGACCGGTTGGTTAGTGAAAGTTCGTCCCAGATGTAAATTCCACCCTTTGTTCGTTCCACTGCACATCGAGCAAATGTCTTGCAGAAGAGCACTGACCTTGAAATTTAATTATTTCCGAGTCTTTCAGAGTTAACTAGTTGAAAGAATCGTTCAGAAGTTTAGTTCATTAGTTCAATTAGTTCCGTAAAGTTTTCGTTAAGAAGTCGTTCTATAGTTCAGTAAAGATTTCAAGCAGTGATTCCGCCAGACCCCTTGTGGGAATGTCACCCCCCAAATTTATATTTTTTTATGGTCAGAAAACGGTAGAAACGGTTACACTTACACCCTCCGAATTTTGAAATTACTCTCCCCAAACAAAATAATTATCCTGTGTATGAGCAACCTTTTTTTAGTCTGGTGTATGAAAACTGCAGTGAAAACTAACAGAACTAAAATTTTACAAGCCACCCCCCTCAGTTGGGATGTCACCCCCAAAACCTTACGACTTACACCCACCCTCAAAACTGAAAATCTTGGCGGAATTCCTGACTAAACTGAAGATTATTTTTTTCGTTTGAAAAATGAGAGAAACATTGAATAAACTACAGCATTAAGTGAAACTGTGGGTGTAAAAATTAACTGTGTTGATAATGAATCTGTTGTGAACTGTGTTTTCAATAAGTGTGTTGTGAATTAATGAAATCTGATTTTCTTAAAAAGGTATAGAATATGTTAATAAATAGTGCAGTGTGTATTTTAGGCGACATATGCATTGAAATCATAACCTGAATAAATTGGAATCCAAGTTTAGAAGGGATATCCAGCCATTTTTCTCAGATGGTAAGTCCAAAAATATAATTCATTCCTCTAAAATTACGACATTATCAAATTTTAGAACAGCTCGTTTAACTTTAAAATTACATTATATTTTAATTGACATCCATAGTCCATTTTCTCTATGTAAACTATATATTTGCCTTTCAAAACCATAACAAAATAAAAAAAATGAAATAATTATAACTTATTTTTGTATTAAATCGCAAAAAATAACACAAATTTTGGGTAAAAAATAACATCGACTTCGTAGATAAAACAAAATGAAAGCTTCACGTCCCGGTATATATAATAATTGAATGATCTTTTTTTTTTCATTAATTGTTAATTGAATTACGAAGTTCAGATTTTAATGCAAGAATTAATTACTACTATTTCGTTATAAACATTACTAATTGAAATACTGCGCCATGTAATTACACAAGTTGAGTTATTTTATTACGGGATCGACGGGCTCTATAAGTAATTATTGTGAGGTTAAATCCACGTGTAGAATATAGTGCTCGATCTATTTTAATATTTATATTTCGTTAGCCTTTAATGGTAACTTTTTTTTTCATCAATTTCTACCATATATGGATCACCTTCTATTGCATAACTATTTCTACATTCATCTTTAGTTCAGATTACTTTCCAAGTAATTCTTTCTAAAACAAATTGAGGTATCTGTTTCGTTGAGAGCAAAATGTTCTGTAGAAATATTCTCTACTATGTTTATTAGATAATATCTAACGTTATTGGCTCATGATTAACTATAACCTTCCCCTTACTTTGTTTTATTAGTCAAGTTGTGAAGAACTGGCTTCAAAAATACATAAGTCTTTAACTCGCAACCAATCGTAGCGGAAGACATGTTGTTTTAAGTAGTCTGCTTTGAATGATTCCGTTAGAAATCGGATGAACTCCATCCTTCAACATTGAAATGTTACTGTTATAACGTTGTTCGGAATTTAAAAAAAATGTATATATAATAGAGTCGCTCACGCATAAGACGAAAACGTAGTGTCAGTTTTAGAATTAAAAATTAAATATTTGTTAACAAAATTTTAATTTTACGTTTACGTAACTTTTTAAAGACTTCTCAAAAACATTCATACATTTATAAAAAAAAAAGCTTTTAAATATTTCTAAAGAAAAAGAAATCTTAAATACCTTTTTAGGAATTTTGAACAAAAATATTTTTATATTCACACAACTTTTTAGAGATAGGCTACCTGAAGAAAACGTTTCATTTTAAATTTACGTAACGATATCTGAACAAAATTTTCTATTTTACATTTACATAACTTTTCCGTGTTCTCGACCAAAAGCAGTAGGTATTCATCGTACCGTGTACCAAGTGTTTGGACTCTGGTCCATTCAGAAACGTAGTGTCAATTGCACGGAGGTTACGAGAAACATGTAAAAATTTGTATCTATTTTTTTAAGTGTGCAGCAACTGTTCTGTTTCATGAACTCCTCAAGAGAGGGCAGCACATCATTCGTACGACATAGAAGTACGTTGTTCGTTCATTAACTGTGATGTTATTCTTCTTCAAAACAGACAGAGAAAGAAACTGTCTGCTGAAAAAAACCCGCAATCATCCAGAGTAGGAGAAAAAGTGATTAACAATGGCTGACTTTACATTGACCAGGTTCATTGACTTGTTTAAGTGCGATATTAAAGGATATTTCTTTCTATAAGACGCTTACGTATAACGAAATTTTCATATTTACATTATAAGAGAAAATTATAATTTATTTTTGTAATATTTTTAAAACATTTGAACTGAGTGTGTCTCATGCAACCGAAAACACCAAAATTGGGTACACATTACACAAGACATACCAGCATGCTTAGCTAGTTTTACGCTTTCAACCCTTCTATGTCAAAGCAAGTGTTGATTGGCAAGTATTTGTTTCTCAAGCAGACTAGCGTACCGAACGATGCTCCGTTGAACATACGTATTTTAAGAATAATTTAATTTTGATACTGTTTAATTATTAATACAGTACTACATATAGACAAATACAATTATGATTATTAATAACGTTTTAAATTTTAAATCTGGTTTTAATCTGGTAACTAAGAAAGTATAAATATAAAAGTTTATTTAATTCATAATACGATCCTGAATAAAATCTATTTTTTGATTTGAATTAACTTATTTTGAAAGATATTTTCTCTGTTGTTTTGGATATCACAATGTTTCACTTTGCTGTATAAATATGATCAAGGATATACATGTTCTATGATATAATTACTGTGCTACCATAAGGACTGAAATTAGCACAATTTGGAAATTGTTACTAGTGTTCTCTATTGACGTCTAATCAATGCTTAAGTGTTGTTTGTGTATTTACACTTTGTTGCTGATTACTACTGATTTGTGCAACATCGAAATAAATTATTCTCAACATGTATATACATTATTATCATTATTTGTTAATTTATTCTAAATACTCTAATTAAAAGCACATTGTCAGTCTTTTCATGGTTGTTTCTATTATGGATGCTCTTCGTATATGTTATGCATGTATAATATATTTGTTAAAATGTGTTATCGAAACCGATGAAAAACTTTATGAAAAGTGAAAAACGCAGATTCATTACATGAAGAAATATGAAACTGTCAATCTGAAGAAAAATAAAACTGTTAACGACAACACTCTATCTAACGTTAAATTTATATAATTCAAATTAGTACTTAATCCCATTTCAATCTCTGTTCTTTATTTCAGATGATCTTAAGTCTATTTCCAATGCTATTCTTATGTATTTCACAGTATGTCTACTTACAATAGACTATTTACATTCCGATGAAAAATTTACGTCTTGTGTCAGATTTCTCTGATTCTTTCCAATATGCATTTTGTTCTGAAAGCAATTTGGAAATAATTTGTGTTCTTATATTACTATGATATTTATTGTTTAATGTTGTGAGTTGTAGTCTCATTTTGGTAATTTACGATATGTTAATTTATGGTGTATTTGTGTCATTTGCAAGTATCAAATTAGTAACTTATGCCTTACCTTTCTTGTTACCTGTCATGTTAAATTGTATTATGATAGCTTATTGCTTGTACAATTCAACACATTTTATGTAACTATAACCAGACTTTGTGTTCACTATATTATTTATTATAATCAGTTTACAGCATTATGTATTTAACTTTAAGAAAACAACCAAATAAGATATCGTGTAAGAGTTTGAATACACTAAGAGTGCCTTTCTTAGATAAATATTGTGAGCTAAAGAGAAACACGAGATCATGTATGACTATCTAAACCAATCACAGGACACTCCTAATCAAAAGAAATACACAATAATTGTTCCGTGTAATTGGGAATAGCCTGTGATTGGTTGAAATAGTAAAAGTTGATCTAATAAGTCTTTTAGATCGCAATTTCTATACATGTTTTCAGTTGTGTTGTGTTTGTAATGTGAGGAAGACACTTTAGACTATTGAAACTATTGCAAGATACAGAAATTATCTCATTTTTGTTTTCTTAAAAAAAAAGTTTAAATATATAACCTCGTCAGCTGATCATAATAATTAGCATATTTCATGGTGTTGATATGTCAACACTTTCAATAACTAATATCCCAATTGTGTTGCCTTTGGATGTATTTTAAGTCACGCTATCCATTTTGACTACTTGATACATTAAGTTAATAGATTCCACCATACCAGTAGTGAAACGTATAGAAAACCAATAAGAAGTCACTCCAAGACAGAAAAGTTTTTTCAACTTTCTGAAACAATAGATTCTTGTACATCTTTGGTTGTTTCTATCAAGCATCCAACTGTTTCGTTTTCTTTGTCGCTACATCGATAAACTTTGGTACTTGGTTGTATAGACTGTATTGTGGTATGGTTTACTTTTGATGCTTTGATCTTCCAGCTTTGACAACTATATATTTCTGTATGTATTTTGTTATTTCGACCTATTCTTCCATATAGTCTACCGTATATCCCTGCCAGTATTTATAGACGTACGTGTTTCTGAATTTGTAGAACCATACGTGACAACTTGTACTATATTGTATAGGCAGCCACATAAGTATCAAGATTTGATCTCATGTCATCGGCTCATATCATCATTCTATTTCAAAAGTACATTATCTTAGAGTTTCTTTGCATATGTTAAACATATTCCAATAATTTATTCTACTTCGTTAACGATTTATTTCATATTGAATGTGCATTTACTAGTTGACTATATTCCCATCTGTTTGCAATGTAATCTTGCTAACGGCTGTTTACTAGCACATCCTGAGCTAGTGTGTTCTGGATTTTGTTTTTGTCGAAATTCATATCAAAATGATTCCCGTCGTGTTCCAATTTCATTTGTATATACGTATATTAGTTGTTTAAAATTAGTATGATTAGTGATAATATTTTTGTCCATTACTTTAGTTCGTTTATATTTCTTGGATCAAGATACTATTATATGAGAACTCAAGGAGCCATGGGATACAAGTAAACAAATGTTGGAGGTAATCTTTTATATATAACTCGAAATGTTTGTGACACAAAACTGTAATGTTTTGGACAGAGAAATCCTCAACTCTGAAGTGTCCATGCACAAAATACGAAGATTTTCTGTCAGGTATCTCGTGTTATATATATATTATTCGTCAATGCATCTTGTATTCCCTGGCTTCTGGAGTTGACATATATTATTATCAGGCGTGAGTCTCTTTCTAC
>JAGDQP010032894.1:0-21004 GCA_022664845.1 Lepisma saccharinum
GCTTCAGTGATCTGTATCTCGCGTTGTATAAGTCCGATCGGGTTCAACGAGATGGCGTTCAAACGATGAGATTGCGTACTACAAACACTGTTCAGATAGTTGTGATGAGTTGACTCAGTGTTGTGTGAGCGCGCGTCAAAATGGACACTAGCAAAGAGAAAATACGCTATATTTTACAGTTTTTCTTCGATAAAGGCGAAAACGCAAGCCAGGCGGCTGCAAATGTGAATAGTGTTTATGGTCCTGATACTGTAACAGCCAATCACGCGCAATTTTGGTTTCGTCGATTCCGTGCCGGTAATTTTGACGTCAAAGATGTACCACGCACTGGAAGGCCAAGTGTCGAAAATGTCGATAAAATCATGGACATTGTCGCGTCCGACCGTCATGTAAGCACTGTTTCGATTGCCCAAGAGCTAAACATTGCACAAAAAACCGTGTGGAACCATTTGCATAAGGCTGGATACACAAAGAAGCTTGATGTATGGGTGCCACACGAGTTAACGCAAAAAAACCTCATGGACCGAATTTCCATCTGCGAATCGCTGCTGAATCGCAACAAAAGCGACCCATTTCTGAAGCGGTTGGTGACTGGTGATGAAAAGTGGATCACTTACGACAACGTCACGCGAAAACGGTCGTGGTCGAAGCGCGGTGCGCCGGCGCAAACGGTGCCCAAGCCAGGATTGACGGCCAGGAAGGTTTTGCTGTGTGTTTGGTGGGATTGGCAGGGAATTATCTACTATGAGCTGCTCCCCTACGGCCAAACCCTTAACTCGGAACTATACTGTCAACAATTGGACCGTCTGAAGGCAGCAATCGCCCAGAAGCGCCCAGCTTTGGCCAATAGGAGAGGCATTGTGTTCCACCAGGACAACGCCAGGCCACACACATCGATAGTGACTCGCCAGAAGCTCCGGGAGCTTGGTTGGGAGGTTCTTATGCATCCACCTTATAGTCCGGACCTGGCACCGAGTGATTACCATCTGTTCCTGTCCATGGCGAACACGTTTGCTGGTGAAAAATTCGCTTCAAGAGAGGCTTGTGAAAATCGACTGTCTCAATTTTTTGCCAATAGGGACAAGGGCTTCTATGAGAGAGGCATCATGATATTACCTTCCAAATGGCAACACGTTATCGAACAAAACGGCGCATATGTGACCTAAATCGGATCATTCTAACTATGGTAAGTCAAGCCTTCAATGTCATGCAAAAATAATGGATTACTTTTTACTACACCAGATATTTAGCAGTTTTCTACTTACTGCTGCATGAAGGCCTCCCCCTTTTCTTTCCACATATCTCGGTCTGATGATATCCTCATCCATGTAGCTCCAGAAAAACGCTTGATTTCATCTACCCATCTTGCATTTGGACGTCGTCTCGGTCGTTTCTTTTCTCTAGGAATCCAATGTAGTACATTTATCGTCCATCTTTCATCTGTTCGTTTAGCTATCTGACCGGTCCATCACCACTTCATCTTCTTCGCAGTCTCGATTATATACTCTACCTTTGTTTGTGCGTGAATCCATTAATTTGTCTTCCTGTCCCTCCTAGTTATTCTTAGCATGCACCTATCCATTGCTCTTTGTGTGACTCTTAATCTTTGAGTTGTTTGCGTATTCAGTATCCAAGTTTCACAGCCTTACATCATCACAGGTAAGACACATTGATTATAAACTTTACGCTTCAGACAAATTGGTGTTTTGCTTTTGAAAATATTGAAAATAATGCGTAATCTTTCAAACGAACTCCACGCCATTTTACATCTTCTATTTATTTTATCCGTCAACTTCGCATTCGATGTTTTCAGCTGACCAAGACAAACATACTCATCAACTATGCCTATTGTCTGTCCGTTAATCTTTATTTCCTTCTTTGCAGCATGTTGAATGTACATTATTTCTGTTTTACTTAAGTTCATTTTAAGGGCTATTTTTGAACTCTCATTACTCAGCTCTTCAATTCTGGTTTGTAGTTCTTCTGCACTTGAAGCAAACATAACTATATGATCAGCGAATCGTAGGTGATGAAGATATTCGCCATTAATTTTTATTCAAACTTCATCCTAGTTTAAACTTTGGAACACTCTCTCCAGGACCGCACAAAACAGTTTTGGAGAAGTTGAATCTCCTTGCCTTAGTCCTTTTTCAACTTTAAATTGTTCACTTTCTTGATGCAGTCTAATGACAGATGTAGAAGTCGAGTAGATGTTTCGCAGTAACGTGATGTATGCACTTTCGATGCCTTGATGTTCAAGTGATTTAAGTACTGCTGACAAGGAGACCGAATCGAAAGCCTTTTCAAAATCTATGAATCTCAAACATATTCGTTAGTCCTTTCCATAATTTCATTCAATGCTTGTATGTGGTCCATTATGCTAAATCCACGACGAAATCCGATTTGTTCCCTTCCCTGGTTAAAATCCAAGTCTCGTTCAATACGATTCAAAATAAATTTGGTGAACATCTTGTAAAGAACTGACAATAAACTAATTGGTCTGTAGTTTTCGACGCGTTCTTTGTCCCATTTCTTGTACAGTAAAATAGTAATAGCATTATTCCAACTTGAAGGTATTTCTCTCTTCCTCAAGCACATCGAGAATAATTTAGCAAGTTCCTCTTTCATCTTTTCACCTCCCCATTTAAACATCTCTGCTGTGAGTCCATCTTTCCGTTCTTCATCCCTCGAAGTGCTTTATCCACTTCTTTCATTACGTCTGGGACTTAGGCATCATTTTCTTCTGAATCATCATTTCCTAGTTCTTCTTCGGAGCAGTACAATTCTCTGTAGAAATTTTCAAATATGTTTATAATTTCTTCCTTATTTCGTGTTACGGTCCTGTCTGGTCTCCTAACTGCAATTATTTGCTTTCTTCTTATCATGAGCTGCTGTTTGGTTTTCTTGAGACTCTTCCCTTCCTCGATTATATTTCTAACAAGATTTTCGTTGTATCTTCGTACATCCTCTCTTATTCTCTTTTCTACGGTTTTGTATAATTCTATATACTCTATCCTCTTTATGTAACTGTTTTCTTCTTTCATTTCCTTTCATCAAGAGTTTAGTTTCTTCTGAGATTTTGCTCTCTCTTTTCTTTCAGGTGCCTGCTATTTCCTTGGCTATTTCTCTTATTATCTCAGTCAGTATTTTATTTCTGCTATTGATGTCTTCTTCATCCTCTTACTCTTCCAAGGCGTTGAATCTGTTTCTTAGTTCTATATCGAATGTCTGTCTGTGTTTTCCTGGATTTTCCAGGTCTAAAACTGGCGGTTTTCCTGTGATAAGCTTCTTTCTCTCAAGTCTAGTATTTAGTTTCAGCTTACATCTTACCATCCTATGATCACTCGAGATTTTGAAACTGTTCAGAACAAACACGCCTTGCAGATTTTCCCTGTTATTCGATAAAACGTAGTCTATTTCGTTTTTGGACCCATTTGGGTCTTTCCATGTCCACTTCCTCTGCGGCAGCTTCTTGAAAAATGTATTGGAACAGTGTGTTGGCTTCTGAGAATTCAACTAACTTCTCTCCTCTCTTGTTTCTTTTGCCAAATCCAGTTTTTCACTTTCGTGTCACTGCTCTGTTTAGTTGCTACTTTCGCATTGAAGTTTCCCATTACAATTTTGTAATGCGATTTGCTACTATCCAAAATCTTCTGTATCTCCTCGTATAGGTTTTCGATTTCCTCCTGCGGATGTGACGTTGTTGGAGCATACACTTGTATAATTTCCATATTGTATCTCTTGTTTATCTGTATTACTACTCGTACAATTCAATCTGAAATTCCTTTAATTTTTTATGATCCGTGTCTTCAGGTCTTTATTAATTGTAAAGCCAATCTATCTATGTATATATTACTATATTATTGTGTGCGCAGGAGGTAATTAGTGGAGTGTCAGTCGAAAGATATATAGGCAAGGTTTCACAAAGGATCCTCCCGCTATTTCAGTTTGCAGCAGGTCTGAGAATTATGAAGGGGCAGCCAGCCCTCCCTGCTAGTCTTCTTTAGTCCATAAAGTCCA
This sequence comes from Lepisma saccharinum, assembly GCA_022664845.1. Taxonomy (NCBI): domain Eukaryota; kingdom Metazoa; phylum Arthropoda; class Insecta; order Zygentoma; family Lepismatidae; genus Lepisma; species Lepisma saccharinum. The sequence continues at coordinate 4,021 of JAGDQP010032894.1, forward strand.
ATGTTAAAAACAACGATTGTCATTACTAACCAATGAAAGATTAAATACGTAATACCAGAGGTGGGTACAGGAAAACCCAAGATTTTTCCTGGAAATTCCGGAAAATTCTTAACATTTCTTTGAAAATATGCATTGTTGTTTTTGTGACTCGCAATAATCTCTGTCTCTAGATATTTAACGACTTTCTCCGGAGCTAGTGGGGGTGCCACGACACTCATACTGCGAATGCCTATGATTGTGTGTATTCGTAATAACCATTTTGTATCTCTTTATGGTTGAGTGGAAAAAATAGTAATAAATAGGGTGAAGTAAATGTCCTTGGATAATGACAATATGAAATTTCATCCATTCCAGGAGTGAAATTTCGTCTGGTTTTGACAACGTTTGTAATTTCGTCAATTGTCAGAGCTGTTTTGAATGATGTTTTTGATTGATTTCATCTATTTATGGCCTTTACGCATTTTTGGATCATGCCGGGCTAGGGTAAAATTGAAGATGGGGCAGGTGACGGCCAAGGCGTTACTTAAGGTACTGTCCCGTCATTCGTTTAGTGAAACTGGGGAAAACCTCAGTAAAGTCTGTCAGCCGCGGGGTCTGAACTCCCGAGCCTACGTACTGCCGATTCCATATCCGTGACTAGTGTTATTCTGTAAAATATAACTCGTATTTGGCGATGCGAAATTAATACAATCGATAGGATGATACCGAAATTGTAGTTCCTCAGAAAATGGTGTGAAAATTTCCTGTTCGCAAAGATAGTCTTCGTTGATGGGTATAACAGTTATACAATAACAGTTATGAATAGTTTTAGTTAGATGCCATTACATTTGATTGCTGTTACTAGGGGAAACCAGAGTAAACTTCTGTCCCAAAATCTTCAGCTAACGAGATGATACACTTACTTTATCACAGTTATGTTAATATATGTTAAATTTCATCAAGAGTAAGAATATTTTATTATTTAAGACACATGCAATAAATAGTACTAACTCCTAAACCACTGCATGTGAAAATAAATTTAAGGTGGCTGCAGAAATATATTTGAACTTTATTTCTAATAAAAAATTTAGATGTTTCTTCTTTCTTGCAATTATTATTTAATATTTCGTAGTTGAGTACTTAATTCTGAATTATATTCAGCAATGTAGGTGTTTCCGCACGGTCTTCAGTCATAATCTCGCAGTATAAAATTTCGCGTAACAAGTTGCATGAAATAGTCTCGTACAACCAAGATTTTGCACACACACACACACAATAAAAAACATTGCACGACCAATATCTGGGAAGGTTAAAATTTCGCTAGAGTAAATCAGATTATCGTATTTAGTCCCTATAACATTGTTTTGTTAGGTCTTTAATCAATAACTGAGGAAAGTAGACTTGTAATGACGTACATTTCGCTTTCAAAGCTAATATGGTTGTCAATAGTTAATTGAGAAATAATACAATTTCAGAATGTTCTTGGTCACAAAAACTAACTTTCATCGTCTTGAGATATTTAAAGCTAATGTTTCCTTTATTTGAAAGGTGAATTTATAGAATTACTGACTAATATTTAGCTTTTTTGTGCTCGCATTTGAATAACGAATTGTTAACGTTATTTACCATACGGAGGGAAAGTATACAATCACAACAAATTACATCAGGAACTACGTTATAGTGAATATACCTTTCCAAAAGGAACGCTTAGGAAAAATACACCTTTATCATATGATATGTGTATGGTTTATCCGAAAATTGAGTACTAACATATTCATTACGTAAACATGACGAGTCGTCATCTAGAATTTTCTAAGTATACCTAGTAATACCTAGACACGTTCAGAAAAGTCCGTTTCGCAACATTTCGCGTGATCCAATCAAGCTTTATCAGATGTGTTAAAATCATTTAACAAATCTTTAACATGAGTTCTTCCAAAAAGGTCTGTTTATGCAGCTATGGTCAATGTAAAATAAAACATTTATGAATCAATTCAAGCAGCAAAGAGAATTTCTAACACACAAAGCTTCAAATGTTAGAATTTCTGATTTATTTGAAACTGGAGACCTAACTTTTGATTGGAAAGTATGTAAGACCATTTACTTATATTTTTAGGGAGTTTCTGAGTTGCAAATCTATCTAATTCACTACTAACGTGACGGGTTTGGCGCTTCCTGTTTCGACATGACGTATATCCTAATAACATATCAGAAATCTGCTTTAAATATATTTGTAGATTTGTGATTGGCTGACGAAATCTGCGGCACATTGTAGAAGTTGATACTAACGCACATCCGTCTAAACAAGAACTTTGAACACAACATTTCTCATATTGAATAAATATCAGACTTTTTAGTAAAGGAGGACAATTTACTGTGGTAAGCGAACAAGCCATACAAGAGCTATTTTCATACATATTCAAAGATATGAGCAACATGTTCAGCCCCTATACAACATAAACATATATCACGGCTTAACACCAAATATATCATAACAGTGCATGATAAAGAAACGATATCAAACTACTTTGTATACATGTGGTGGCTCCTTCAGTAAAATATAATTCGATAATTCACGAACACTAGAGTTCATAAAAAACAAAGCAATTCTGAACGTTAATATAAAACAATGTTTACTGTTCGCATATATCATAATAGCTTTATAACCTGAGTCTGAAAGTGAGTCATATTCACAGAAACAATTATCACGTTTTTCTTATATATCACAGGAGTATTGTCTATAAAAATGATCAGGAAGATCCAAGAACATCTGGAAGCACGCGGATACGAAGGGAAGTACATTTATTCACACGCAAGTTATTCAGTGCAACACTACACTACACTAATCTTATCGAACCTTACACACTAACCGACTAGACACACAGTAAACTTCAGTCTTGCCGTATTCTCAAATGTATACAACAGCAAGAACGAATCATTTGTTAACATTTAATTCACCCTCAATGTCAACGATTCCTTCGTCAGTGAGTCCATGTCTTTCCGGATCCTCCTCCACCAAATAATTCAACTTTGTACACGATGTAAATGAGGAAGATAACGAAGAAGATGAAGAAGAATAACGAATGGCTGTTTCTTTTAGTTGGTTGAACAGCTTTGTGTGAGGGTAATTCATTAAGTCCACTTCACATAAGGAGTATCTGGGCGGTGGCGTTTCTGCAGCCATTACAATCTCATAGCTTGGCGGTGGTGAGTTATTTCGACGACTGATGGTTTTCACTTCAGGATTCTGTGAAAAGAAAATACAAATCGTTATTAGTAGCTTTTGTGATACATAATATTTAATGTACATGTAGACTAAAAACTAATAAACAGAGGCGTGTTTAAGAGTGTAAATCATTCGATATCTTAGATGCCAAAAGTGTCCCAAAAATTACGCAACCCACACTTCATTGCACCCAGCAACCTTGGGAAAAATGGAAAATCTGTTCTCCCTCCTTTCACTATTTCCATGTAATTAATGACTTACATTCAGAAGTCGAAAATTTTACATGAATTCGATGTATCACTTGTACCTATTACCCTTTGAAAAAATAATGAATCCAATATGGCGGATCCAAAATGGAAGACGGTGAGTGTCATATTTATTAAAGATGTGTAACTTGGTTTCATTCATATTGCATATGGCAGCATTCATGTTCTTTCGTATCTACAATAATTCAGCGGAAGATTCCACACTTTTCATGAAGCAACTTAATGTTATAGGTGATCTAACATATTCCATAACTCGCTAAAAGTTAGAGATACTGTAAAACTAACTACACTAGTGAATTTCCTCGAAAATTTGACATGACTTTAATGCACCGCTTCCACCTGTTCCCATTTGAAAAAAATAACTTCAATCCAATATGGCGGATGGTGTATGTAACATGTGTCAGAGAAGAAGTACTTGATCCAATTTGTTTTGCATGTGCCCACATTCATGTCAAGTTCTATCTAAAGAAAATAAAATCATTTTTGTGTCCGAGTGTAATAGCAGTTTACGATAGAATTCCGGATATACGAAGGCTCATAAATATGCAAATTACCGGTATGGCCGCTGAAAATAGTACAATACACATTGGACCACGGAGAACTTTGCATTTTAATCAATTTTAAACAAATCCCTACGTGACACTTGGCGAATGTACCTTGTGAGTTTCCTTTGCCATGTCACCGTACAAGGAAAAGGCAATCCGACGATATGTGCCCCGACGAGACGCCGTCGTCTGCATCGCCATTACAGGTGCTCCGCATTAACACATACAATTTATATTAGATACAGCTGAAACCAGCATTAAAGATCTGTTCTGGCAGCATGTGAAACTAGATTGTTTTGATCCAAGCAATTAAAATCCAATAGTTGTTAGCATTCTAGCCACTGCCGTGGAACGAATGTAAGAAATCTGTTCGACAGTAATATGAACATATTATCAGCTAAAATATTTGTCAAGGCAGTCGGAATACAACAATAGGCCTTACCAGAAGATATCACCAATATTTATTCGTTTGAGGGTACTGAGGGTGGAGGGTGATGAAATTGAAACAGTCGAAATAACACCTAACAATGTAATCCGACTGTCCGAAACTTTTGGAAGAACTATATGGCATGGATTTTCACGTTCGCCAAGATGAACAACTCCCTTCGTTTGTACAAAGTGTACAAATATGTATTTACCTTATCAGTAACGCAAGTTTCTTGTGAATAAACATTTTCCAAAATAAAGTAAAGCTAACAAAGAAACACTTGAGGAGTTTGATGAACTTCAATTTTGTTTAAGGCCTTCAGGCAACTGTGACTCAGGCCGAATGGACGATCATGGAAGAATTGGTGGAACAAGAAAGTAGGAGGAAACGGCAAAATCCCGAGAAAATCCACGCACACATTGTTTGTTCACCACAAAACTCATGGTACGAGTTGGAATCGAAGCAAGGACCTTACGCACCAGATGCGAGGACTCTACCACTGCGGCCTCAGGGAAGTTTGAAAGTCAGAGCATTTAGAGTCGCTTCTGTTGATGGAGAAAAACATTGATACATGATCTTGATCCAGTAGTAGTACCGGTACTTAAATACATGTGTGAGAAGGCTTCAGGGCTGCCGAGAAGTTAGCGCGCTCGTTTTCTGTGCGCGTGATCACGGGGTCAATTCCTCCGGGATCTCTTGAACAGAGCTGCTCTGAGCCCATTTTACCGAAAACACGTTTCTAGAATCGTTTAATAAATGAACATATCAATCAATTAACTTACGTTATGTATTAGTTACATTCCATTTACATCCATATTTTTGCAACAATCTGTACTTTTTAGTTTTGATTGTTTCCAATAAATAAATAAAAAGTATATATGATATAGTATATGTTATCAATCTGTAATACGATACATATTATACATAATAACTATCTAATGTATGTACAGCAGATAATGGAAAGATACTGCATACTCGATACTCCAAGAAAAAAAAGTATCTAGATACCGATACTTGATACTTTATTAAAAAAGTAACGAGTAAAAGACCAATACTCCTCAAAAGTATGTCGATACTTTATCGATACTTGACATGACTTCCTTGACGAACACAAATCTAAAATAAATAATATAAAAGAGAAGACATATAACATTTCTATCAGCGCTTTTCTTGGTGATGTGATGCCCGGAGCCTCTTACACCTGCTAATAATTCACTCATTAACTGTAGGGTCATGTACCCGGGCAGAGTTTTCCCTACACACACCCCTAACACCCTTCTAAATTTTAAGGTACACTTCCCCACAAGAGAAACTAAACCCATGCCTTTTGTGTGCAGAGTTGACAAACCCCTTTCAAGCAAGCAAATGGTTAACATGCAGAGAGAGGGGAGGAGGAGAGAAACTTTGTTGTAGTGTTTAAATTTGGTTGTACAAACTGAGCATGATCAGGAAATATAATTTATCGGCGCAATATCTTCAAAGACACTTGGCCTAACTCCTTTATTCGAACCATATTAAGTGTAATGAAAATTCTAACGCCCCACGATAAAGCTAAAAACACCCAAGAATAGACATCACACTTATAACAGAGACAGGGCCCGATTCCAGAGAAAACTAGGCCAGTAGACGGGTCCAGTGGGTTCTCTACTGCTCTAATGACTGTTGGCTGCCCAGACTGAATTCGGCGGGAACCACTCAATGGCGTAAAAGGTGATCTACGATTGGTACGATTCGATTTGAAAATTTCTACAGAGAACTGTACTACTCCGAAGAAGAACTAGGAAAAAAAGATTCAAAAGAAAATGATATAGAAGCTCCAGACGTAATGAAAGAAGTGGATAAAGTACTTCTAGGGATGAAGAACGGAAAATTGCCACAAGAAGATGGACTCACAGCAGAGATGTTTAAATGGGGAAGTGAAAAGATGAAAGAGGAACTTGCTTTATTATTCTCAATGTGCCTGAGGAAGAGAGAAATCCCGTCAAGTTGGAATAATGCTGATATCAGTTTGTTGTACAAGAAAGGGATCAAAGCATGGAAAGGACTAATGAATTTGAACTTCCACTATGCCTAGGATTCATAGATTTTAAAAAAGAGTTCAATTCGGTCTCCTCTGCAGCAGTACTTAAATCACTTGAACATCAAGGCATTGAAAGTGAGAAACTAGTCTGCGGAACATCAAGCTACTGCGGAACATTTACTTAACTCCTACATCTGTCATTAAACTACATCAAGAAAGTGAAAATTTTAAAGTTGGAAAAGGATTAAGGCAAGGAGAATCAATTTCTACAAAACTATTTTCAGCTTCCCTGGGGAGCCTGTTCCAAAATTTAAACTGGGATAAACTTGGAATAAAGATCAATAGCGAATATCTTCATCACCTACGATTCGCTTCAAGTTTGCTTCAAGTGCAGAAGAACCACAAACCAGAATGGAAGAGCTGAGTTATGGGAGTTCGAGAATAGACCTTAAAATGAAGTTAAGTAAAACAAAAGTAATGCACAATCAACATGCTGCAAAAAAGGAAATAAAGATTAACGGAGAGACGATAAGCATAGTTGATGAGTATCTTTACCTGGGCTAGCTCAAGACATCGAATACCAAGTTGAGTGATGAAATAAATAGAAGATGTAAAATGGCGTGGAGTTTGTTTGCAAGACTACACTTTATTTTCAAAAGCGAAAGTGCTAATGTGTCTCAAGCGAAAAGTTTATAATCAATGTGACTTACCTGTAATGATGTACGGCTGTGAAACTTGGACACTGAATGTACAAACGACTCAAAGATTATGAAACACACAAAGAGCAATGGAGAGATGCATGCTAGGAATAACTAGGAGGGACAGGAAGACAAATTAATGGATTCGCGCACAAAGGAAGAAGATATAATAAAGTCTGCGAAGAGGATGAAGTGGAGATGGCCGGTTACATAGCTAGACGAACAGATGGAACACGGACGACAAATGTACTACATTGGATTCCTAGAGAAAAGAAACGACCGAGACGACGTCCAAATGCAAGATGGGTAGATGAAATCAAGCGTTTTTCAGGAGCTACATGAATGAGGATAGCAGCAGACCGTGATATGTGTAAAGAAAAGGGGGAGGCCTTCATCCAGGAGTGGACAGAAAGTGGCTGAATATGACGATCATTATAATAACGTCCTAACTACATGAACAAAAAGGTATGTAGATTTTCTTTTATCCCCTTGATAATTTCGAAACCCCCTCCCCATAAACGAAAAATTCTGAGGAAAAAAATTGATGGAATGGCGAAAGAATAAATTTCGGTCTAAAAGTTTAAGAGCCACTGCACTAAAAAATACAACGTAAATAGTCTGTTATCAACCAATCAACCATCACCTGAAGCAGTGAGGACCCTGGGCTGCAGCCCCTTTAGCCCCCTTCTTAATACGACTCTGGGGTGAGCGCTCTACCGTTGAGCCACCGCGTAAAATGCTTCGAAGAGCAACATTTGAAGTGATGCTACTTTCCATTCATCCCCTAAACATAGTTTACCTTGCTTAATTGTTAATACTGGATTGATACAATGCCACAAGACGCCTCCGAAAGTACCATATAAATAGTAAGTTAGAATGAAAAAAAAAAGCTCTGGAAAAAATCATCAATAGTAAGCATGTTAGAAAATCAGAAAATAATACTGAAATGTTAAGATACCAAAATTTCCTTTAGACTGACTAAAGTTTTCTTTTCTTTTCTTTTAATCGCCCTTTTTCTTGAAATTCTTCTTTCTCGAAATTAGATTAGTCTCTCCAAATCCAGAGGTTTTCTGGAGAATAGCAAATTTTGTGGTTAAAAAGTTTCAGTTTGTTATCACCTCTACTCATTCCTACCAGGACTGATTCTTGTAAGTTCTTCAATGTTCCAAAAATATTCGTTAAAATTGATAATAAATTATACATGTTAGTTAGAACGGGTAACACACTATCTTCTCAAAAGATCCGAACATATCCATGATTGGATATAAATTTAGCAAGAGGTCGACCTAGCTATAGTTTGGAGGCATATATGAGGGACTCCAACAGTGTCATGTAAGCCTGAAGAGGAAGAGAGAGAGAGAGAGACAAACAGCAGGATTCTTCAGGAACTTGCTGTCAATGTGAAGAAAATCAGTCTGCGATACATTTCTCAGCTTCAACAGCTACAGAAATCCACGGTCAGTGACGTAATAACCAAATGGAAGTAAGAAGACATCTCGTCAGTAGCTACACATGAGCTCAAGGCAAAATTTTGTAAACTTACAGAACAAAGCACACTGGTTCATGCTTTACGGAAAGTTCACAGTTTCTGGTAAAAGACAGTTACCTGGGACTGTGGGAGTGGTGTCATGACTTGCACAGTCATACCATGAATCTTTATGGCCAAGCTGTCGCATATAAGCACAAAATCGTAAAATATAACGATTCAGTATACATTTTTAACAAAATAGTGTAACTTTCTTACGTGGTTTATCGCTAGTCAAATGCCTGCTGATTTTATGTACTATCCGAACATTGTCGTAATGTGATTGATGGGATACAGAGAGAGGAAAATCTATGAACAATGACCAGCCCAACGTTCACATGTAAGTTGTCTCCGGTTGAGCAACTCTGTTGACTTTGTACCAAAGAAAGTCAAATATAATACCTTGTAAATTGTGTACATACATTAATAAGTAGGAAAAAAAGATACGTCACCAGATTGCGCACGAAGAATACTGTTCGAATGCCGACGGAACAGAGTCCGAAGAGAGAAATCACAGATAAGAGCATGGAGATACTGAGTAACAGGTTGCTTCGATCCTCGTCATCATCAATGATGGACCCAAACATCAACACTAGGCCCACAAAGAAAGTAAGCACAAATCCACCTAAGGACTTCATCTTCACCCCACACACTGCTCCGAGCAACCACCAATCAACCATCCATGCGTTATTCTGCAACTAAAGACAAAAAGAAATACATAGAAAATAGATTTTAATGGCAGCCCAAATAAGACGAAGCTGTATTTACACAGATTCGCGTTGTCTACTCTTCGAATTTACAGAAAATAAACCATAGACTTTAAGGGTAATGTAGAGCAACGATCTCCAACAAAAGACGGCAGCACTACCTCCGTATATGTCTAATGTATTTTTATCGTTGCACGAAATTTCAATGCTGCTCCTACAAATTCAAGCATAGAGAGTTAAAACTTTCAGGGAAGAAAGTTCATAACCAATTCAAGAGTTCGATCAATGCCGATCGTTGTTGTGAATATCAAAACCTATAACAATGAAGCTCTTTCAACAATGGAAAAACGAAAATTAAAAATCAGCATTGAGTGAACTCTTGAATTGGTTATGAACTTTCTTCCCTGAAAGTCTGAACTCTCTAAGCTTGAATTTGTAGGAGCAGCATTGAATTTCGTGCAACGATAAAAATACAATAGACATATTATACGGAGGTAGTGCTGCCGTCTTTTGTTGGAGATCGTTGCTTTACACTAACCTTAAACAAAATACAATAATAAATACTTGTACTGTTGAAGTGTTCATAGTCATCTTCGTAAGCAACCTTATAGCTAAGGCGATACTTGATATAGACATGAATGCATTAATAATGTGACGTAAACTGACGGAACCACCGAGAAAACAGATCGAACTTGCGTTTCTGAAGGATTCTTTAAATCATGCTTGCAATGGATATTACCGTTTTCACCGTCCTTATACATTTAACAGTTTGCTTATGTACGTAAATTTAACATATATCACGTTCTTGAAATATCAGCGCTATGATTCTTCATTACGTAGAAATATACTATGAAACACTGATGAATTTCATCTCCTACTTCATAGTTCATATAACGAAACTCGTTTTCTGATTGGTTTGACTTAATTAGTAATCGTTCAATAGCTTTCTGTGTCTCGCTCTGTTACATACTATTCAAAGAGGGAGTATTGGAACAACACATATCACGAACTGACATTTCAAGTTTGCACTCTGCGCTTTTCGCTTTGCAATATTGGCAAAGTGCAAAGTTCCAAGATTATAAAACGAGGTCTCGGCAATTTAAACTTTTCAGTCTATCGAGCTGCTGAGTCTTTGTATTAACACTTTGCAATACTACGCTTTCTTACTCGGACATTCGCATCATCACTTAACGAAATAATTAATATGTACTTTGACACAACACACTTCAACAAGTATAAACACCAAAAACATATTTTAATAACTGAAATGGCTCAAGTGAATGAATTGTAGTATCTCAATAGTAGGAAAGGTGAGTACTTTATTTTATTTAATTTATTTACTAACTTACATTAAGAAGAAATCACTAGATTTAATGTAATAAATTTAGTAATAAACCGCCCTACGTACACGTACGCAACACTGCATTGTCAAAGAACCGATGAAAACACTGTATTGACTGGAAAATATTATTTTCGCAAGTATGAGCATTGAACACTGTTACCTGTTGATTAAATTAATTTTGATAGCTTATGGTAATTTGTTAGAGTTGTATGTATAAATGTTCATTAACTAACATTATGTATTTCGTATAATCTACACAGTATTTACTGTTATTGTCATTTCAGCTTTAGGTCTGTTCTTGCAATTTGAATGATCGAATGTGTAATTAGTTGTCATTTCCCTGAATCTATGCTCTGTTTTCCTGTGGATATTTTGTCGATTATGCACTCAATGAACAGATTTATTAATTGTGTTTACATTGTTTGAATACCTTGGGAGCTGTAATTCCTAAGAATTTAGTAATATACGAATTTAGTGCTCTTGTTAGGCTTTTTTGTTACGCCTCTTAACATATTGCCTCTTGTTAGCAGCTCGCATGCTATGAATTTAGCTTAAGAGTGTTATTTGTAACTTTAATTTTGGAACAATGCTATTTAAACGGCGCTAAATGATACATATTCGTGATGTTTAATTATTCTTTTGATATGTATTTTATTTAAATAACCCACTCCCCCTTTTTAGTTTTCCTTTTAATAGACACACATTCTTTTTGTATTATTTTTGTACACTCTAGTTAATGATGATCACGCTATGATACTGTTGTTTTAATATGATGAATTTAGACGGAATTTACCGTTCTTCAGAACGAAGGTTTTATTTTTAGAAAATCTTTTCACTTGTAACTATTTTTATATTTTGTGTATTAAAGACAGAAAACTCAATTGCTTTTGACAGCGAAAGTTTCTTTCTTCAAATTTTTGTTAAGAATTCTTTCTCTGAGAGAGAGAGAGAGAGAGAGAGAGAGAGAGAGAGAGCTTTAAAGAGCAAACGAATGAGTCAAAGCTCTTGAGTCCGTTCAAAGGAAAAGAAAAGAAAAGGGGATGGATGATGCGAACAAAAGCAGGTACCAGGATTAGTTTTTCGCTCCCAAATTCTTTTGTTAGTTTTCATTCGACCTTTTTTAATATCTTTTCCTCTTCCATCAATTTTATTTTTACTCATTGGTTACATGTTTCTTTTCAAAGTGCTTTTTCTTCACGCGAGTAATGAGTTGTCATTCTTTATTTATTTTCTTTTATATCGCTTTTCCGGAATTGTGCCGTATCATTCACGTAGGCCACGTCATTGATAAGTCAGGTATTACTTTACTTTTTATTCCTTCATTGTGACCACAGTAGAGGGTGGCCCACAACTGGGGTGCTCTTTGTACTACCGCCTCTATTGTTCGGAAAAGTACCATGTTCCCTGTCATGTAGGATTATGGTAAACAATAGGGGAGATTGATGATCTTGGGGCATGCTTTGTAAAAGAGCACGAGTGGCTGACAGCGCTGACGGATAATACGTTGATGGATGGTTTTGCGAAAGGACTGTGTTACGTAGTGGGGGAAGCGCAGTCGTTTGTCATTTTTTGCAAGAAGACTACAACACTACAGTTGACAGTTTTTCTAAAAAGAAAAAGATAAAGAATGGGAGATTGGCGGTTACTTTGAGGCTGAAGAATAAAGGGGTCGTAACAGTCTGTCCAGTGACAAGGGATGTGTCAGAGCAGGTAATGAATCCTGAATAAGATGAATGATGTTCATGAACGTATGTTACCCGAAAAAGGAAGAAAATAAATATACATTGTTGAGCGGACATGTTAAGAGAAGGGATAATGTTTGTCGGAGTAATATATAGTATATTAATTTCGGTCAAGATCGTCAATTTCCGCCTTCGTTCGTTCTGGCTGGAGGATCTTAACCTATTCATGGCATTGCAGTGAAGCAAGCAACGCGATCGTGTGTATATGCAAGATGCTTGCCAGTCCCCCGTGGGTATGTAGCCATGCGTTGTTGAACATTTTTTGTGCATGCATTGAACCGGGAATCTTTTTGATGGTGGGGATTACGTTACAGGAAGGTAATTAGAATTGCAACTAGGAACATGAACAGTGTATGTCTGTATTAGGTTGATGCAGCTCATTTATCGGCTTTGCTAAAGGTAGACTGGGGGGGCGTTGTACAAGCAGTATAGTTCACGCAGAGGGATAATACTTTTAATGGAATAAACGTGTTGAATATTATTAGCTCTATAAGAATAGCGGAAACAAGTACCAACGTTAGTGGTCGTACGGAATTGGCCGGTGTACTCATAGGATTGTGAATGGTCGTTAAACGTTGACAACGCTACAAATATAAAATAATAATTAGTTAAACAGTACCTGACGGGTCATGGGTCTTTAGATAAATTGTTACAATTTCCGGAATTGTGAATGGCAGTTGACCAATATAAAATAGTATTGGCAATAATATAAAATATTAATTCGCTGTATGAATAAAATTTTGATGGTTGTAGCACCCTCTGGTGGTCAATGCTGAAAATTTATGAATACGCTATTATGCGGGGGGAATGCTGTAGCAATGGTTGAGCGAGTAGATAACTAATGTCAACTTTATAGAAAAGGCGATCACAGTCATCAGAATATAGGACAATGCGTATAACCTAATTTGTCATGTACGCTACCTGAAATTAAATCCTTGTTAAAGGGATGACTGTAGAATGGAGTGTAATTGTATTGCTTACCAGCCTAATAGGAATAGTAAAACACAAATGTAGAGAAACGTGTTCGATCATACTGCGAGGTGTCCAACCTTCGTAGCTAAACGTCCCAAGCTGTTCACCAGACATTACAATGTGCATGAAAGACAATGGATGTATCTTTTTAGTTGATGAACCGACGGCAACACTGAAAGCATGGATATTTGAATAACTTAGGCGTACTGTCAGCTATCAACTCCTGCTAAAAACGCGCAAGTCGGCCATAGGAAACTGACACAAGGGAAACGAATACGCCAATGCTTGTATCTTTTGTTTTACGAAGCAAGTGTAATATGTCAAACGAGAATGTATATAGAAATAAAAAATAAAGCCTCCTTAAGGGAATATGGCCGTATTCGATGTGCTGGTTACATGTGTCCAACATGGTGAAGGATCATTGTAGATGGGTCATATACGTTACAAGGTATAGCATGCTTAAGTATTGGTGTAAGCAAGGGATTTCTGTACACTGCAAAATGGGGAAATAACAGCTGACATATAGGAAATGCGGTTTAGTAGAGTTTACGCTGCATGAGCATCTCTCGGTTGAGAATGTTACTTTTGAATTAGAGTAATTAAGAGTTCCAAGGTAAATTACGAATATTAATCATTCCGTAGATAAGCAAGTGGGCATTACCAGCGTTGTGCAACGGCAATAGGTTTTTGCATTTGTACTAAAACTATGACAGCATTGGTATGTTCAACGACGTATCTGATTAATCAAAATAGTTCAGCTATGTAATGGTAGAATAAACAATTGAACACACTAATAGCCAGCAATAGTGGACATTTCCGTATTTATATATTCAAAATAAATGTCAGAGATATGAGCTAATGATAGGTCACGTGTCTTTAATACACAGGCAAATGCATAGAGTAATACTGTACCACGTATATGAATAGTTAATAGTCGATTTGACAAACAGAAAAGAATTTAAATCTGGTCGTTGGATTGGCAGGACATGGAAAGTTATTATAATAAGCACAGATACAGATTGAGCATTTGGTAATGAATCACGCATATAGATTTGTAATTGGCAGGACATGGAATTTTATTATAATAAGCACAGATATGGATTTAGCATTTGGTAATTAATCACACCTATAGATTTGTGATTGGCAGGACAGGGAATTTTATTATAATAAGCACAAATATGGATTTAGTATTTGGTAATTAATCACGCATAGAGATTTGTAATTGGTCGAGCAGGGAAGCGGATAGCACTTTTGTAAAAAATTAGTACACAATATATGACAGGTTTTCTAGCCAGCACATGACGATACCGCTGTTCTTTTTATACGGATGCGACATATAACCACTGGTTAAATTAAACGTTTTTAGAATATATTTGCTGCATTAAAGATTTGTATTTAATGAACATACACACAAATACAGTTTATATTTTAAAGAGGTAAAAACGCATGAATGACAAGGGATTCGAACGATTGTACGAAGATGCTGTAGCAAAAACAAAAAAGGCCGAAAGTTCTTAATTCGTTTCTGGATGCATGTGTGTACCAAGACCCTAGATCGACTGTTTTCTTGGTGAAAAGGGTTTGTTGGTTTAACCTGTAGAATAACGAAACAAGCCGAGAGTTGTGCTACCCATGTTTTGTACAATAAATACACGGCTACATGTGATGGCGTGAATATACTGTTTGCTTGATTTTTTGTATGTTTGACTACAATTTAGAAAATATTAAAAAAACAGAAGGGAATAGAAGTTTAACTAATAAGAACTACTGGGAAGACGAATGTCTTTGTTGCTTCATGGAATAAAGTCCTGCTGTTGATATGTAATAGAACAATTTCCAATCAGCTTCTTATTGTTTTTCGTGGATAGATAGATATCATATTGTTGTAGAGCAGTGAATGTAAGTTCGTTGGATGCTTTTTTGCGAAATGTATGTGAACCCTGTCCGAGCGGTTGCACGTGCACACAAGGTAGAGACAAGTTGAACTCGTTGCTATTTCTTATAAGGAAACATTTGGATCTACCATATGTTAACTGCTAAGGGGAAACTCATACAGGTCAGCAAGAACTTGAACTGTTAGCTATTTCTTATGAGGGACCGTATGCCTATACCATATTCGTACTCTTAGGAGGAGCGCAAACAATGTATAAACGACATGACTGCATTGCTGTTGCTTCCAAAGGAATCCTAGGGATTAGACTTTAATTAATAACGAAATATAGGAACCAATTGCTAGTACTTATTCGCAATAGCAAAATGTGGAAAGATATTAATGTGAAGCTTATAGGAGAACTTAAAAAGTCAGAGTACTGGAAATAATGTTGAGTTCTGTTATTGTAAAACAAGGGAGCTATGCAGTATTGTTACACATATTTTTTTTGTGAAACGTAGGACACACGTAAATATTCAACGAGGTAAGTTGTACATGACTACAAAGCAGAAGACGTAACAACGTCTGATACATGTCTTTAAAGATTTGTCGTTGACATCAAACGGAAGAGAATGACGTTGTTTGTATTGGCAGTTACTGATATGTTTTCTATTGGACTTTACCTAATGTATATGACTATTACGAGTCATGTTTCATTCTAAGGTAAGAGAGGGAAATCTTTACTTATGTACAATACAGGAATTCTTTTACAGTTTCCTTTGCATTATAGTGTATAGGAGTCTTTAGTACAGATAGAAAGGTTAACTGCTACTATATTTATACACATTAGTTGTATCCCTCTTGCTAACTACTGATCAGCAATAAATATAAACTATATAGGTTTCTTTGTCCATAATATGTCAAGTGAAAACAAGTAATAAGGCCAAAGGTTAACAACTACATGCATTTCTTTCTTGCTTCCTTTGCCACAACACGGTCAACGAGACTATTACATAATGCAACAGTATAAGCAAGCTACATCACTTTTGTATAATCAAGATATTCATTAGGGTTTATTGTTCTAATTACACCTTAGTGTCTAGGTTTCTTATGTGTGATGTAACGTAATACACTATATATGGTTATCATGAGTGCCAACGCGTTATCCGAGTGGTCGTAACATCGAATAAAAGCTTTGAGTACTTGTTTTTGACATGGTTGACGGTGAACATGGCCTTCTGTGATGTTCCAGCGCTGCAGTTACTGCGGAATGCATTTTAAACAGTATAAAATATTTAAAGGCATCTATTGCACTTACCTGTATAGGATGGTTTACCCACATCCCCGTCGATTTGGACTCTCACCACTGCATGATCATATCCATGGAATCCTGCAAAGAGATTGTGCAGGAAACCTTGATATATTGTTGTATTTGTAATGACATTTACGAGATGTTCATAGAGACACATGAAGATACTGAACTTACGCATCACAATTTCATAAAAACATATGACGATATTGTCACAATTAGTGAATACGTAGATAGAATATACATTATGTTATGGACTAAAGACTAAATGCATGGTTGGTATTGCTGTTGCTTATAATTAAAGTGAAATAAAAAAACAAAATATTGATGGAGGTAAGACACCCATTATTCAGATT
>JAGDQP010032895.1:0-21004 GCA_022664845.1 Lepisma saccharinum
CTACTTTTAAACCTAATTCTCATGTTCCCATTCTCTGTAACCATATTCACTTCTGTTGTATACATATCACGAAGGAGGGGGTTAAACCATCTGCGAAGGATCTACCTCTCCCGTTATTATATTGTTCTGCCTATACCCGAACTTACTTGATTACCTATCTATGTCCACTGCTCCTTTCTTCAATCGAGTATATACGTAATATATTATGGCGAAGGATAAGCTACACGTCAAGGATCTGTCTCTTTGCGATTAACTCGACATGGTACATTTCATTACGTATTACCACATGTCATTTTACCATATGTGATTTTCCTTTGACTAAAATGTTGCTGGGGGCCCACCATTGCATTATCTGGGTCCTTACCTGCTCTTTTCATAGCTTAGTTCACTTTATTGGTTCGCTCCTCTGTACATTTTTTTTTTAAACTGACACTCTAAGCTTCATTTGTGGTAGTCTTGACATAAACTCTAATTGTTGAAACAAAATCTATATATTTTGTCCTTTCTAAGTGTTTGTTGTATCATTGTCTATTCGTGGTTCTTCTGTGTTGAAAAGACAAAAAGAACTGACATGCAAAGATGGGTGTGATCTAACAAAACCAATTTATCTTCTATTCTCTTCGTATGTTAATTCATCCTGTTTTATATGTGCATGTCAAGATATATATATATACATACATACATACATACATAATGTATTATCCTTTCCATTTCCATCGCTGTCAGGGGTCTCAATAATGAGGTGTCTGCTGAATTAAAATCCGCACAAGAGCAAGATACCCCTACAGATGGGGGAAAAAGAACTACAAAAAGAGAGAAAAAAAAGGTAACATTATGATGGAAATGAATTGCAAAGTAATTATATATTAAACTGTTGTTTCTGGTTGGCGTGTTCTTTTCTTTTCTTTTTCTTTCTATCTGTTTTTTTGTTTGTGTGTGTGTGTAAAATAACAAAATAGGCTGTGCAACAGATGAAGAGAAAAAGAGGTATTTTGCTTGTGTGGCATATGCGTTTTAACAGTTTAAAAGAAATGGTTAACCGACTGGTGAGAATAGCTTGGTGTAGTAAGGAATACATCGGTTCGATACCCACGCGTGTCACGAAAAATCAGTATTTTCACTGAATATAAGCAAATACAACTTAAATTTCTCGTATATACATATTACATTATATGATTTGATTTACAGTGAATGTTCCTTGTGTAATTTAATGTAATGGTATGGTATTTAACAATAAATACGGTAATATATTACTCTCATTAGTGTACAAAGCTGTTCACTAACATATCTTGCACCAAGGAATTCACACAACTGTATAGTAATTTTAATAACTGGATTTTAACTGCTTATCCGCTATTAGTGCTGTGTTATTGATTGAACACAGGCAACAGGGTTGGAGGAACAGTAATTACAAGTATTTAATTAAGACTTGCAGTAAGATATAGTGCTTTCTGGGGACTATTCATTACATATAGGATGTAATTGTCATTTTTTATAGAAAAAAATATGTGGTTAGTTTAAAAACACTAAATAATTGTCTATTATGCCCCTATCATATAGCAAAACAAGGGATGTGTACTGTATATAGCTTACATTCAAAAGGTTAATCATCCATGTGAAGGAGTATCCTGAGAAGGTAGGCAATTTGCAATATTTCTATGGTTAAGTGTGCTCCTTAACTACTTATTTAGCAACATTTTTTTATTATTACGTATTAGAAAATAATTTAAAGTATTCTCTAAATTACTAAATCTTTACTATAGTAATTTGTAAAAATGTTCCCAATAGCATGTAAGTTTGCAGGTGTCAAGCAGGTATCATCATTACTCGGCGTGGTTTCTGCATAAATGTCCCCTTTAGCGTGCCGCGTTTAATAATTTCTAGTCATCCTATGGATATTAATTTACTGAACATTTATAGCTGACCTGTTCACACCTTGTCTCCATTTGAGTGATGTAGTTTCATAAATATAATACAGATACCATTAGTAGATACCAAAACTTGGAAAAGTAGTGCGACAGGAGGGTTAAGTAAGCACACCATGAATGCGCTGTGGAAGTTTCATGCTGATTTTCATGTCCCACCGGAGACAGTATAATAAATAGTTCAATCCTTGGAAAGTATTACTTAGGATGGTAAGCAACGAGTATTTACGCATTGCCGATCTGAAGGCCACGACTGGTGCTGGGTTCTAATGTTCAGCGCTGACCTGCTGAAGTTCAGAGAAAACCTCACAATTGAAATTTGTGAACTATTAACCTTAAGAAACAGCTCTTTCAATTTAATTACTTTATACAAGAGTTTGCGATTACTAAATTTTGATATCGAATATCGAGGTCAATGTCAAATTAAAAAGCAATGGATAATATCATCCCACTAATTTCGCATGATAGAGTATACCAATCGTATTAAAATGCTGTTTCATATCATCATGTTTCACGCACATGTCCCCATCCTTATTGGCAATGTTAGATTAATACGCAAGTAGTGAAAACAATCACATCACGTTCGAAGGAACACGTTATGTGATACTTAGTCTATTCAGTTTTAAATTACACACTTAGAGTGTTTCACCCTCCACATGAATAATAATAAATGAAAATGTGAAATATTGGAAATGTGTAAATCGAAAGGATACCAAATCATGTACTAAGGAACACGTTGTGATACTTAATCTATTAAATTTCAAATTTCACACTTAGAACTTCTGTAAAACGAAAGAATAACAATAATGAAATATAGTAAGGAATTCGGAGGAATATGAACACTTGGAGGGTCTAACTTAAGTTTCAAGTCACATACGTAATTGGTGAAACAGTGAGACATTAATTTTGAAACATTAGATGAGTTTCAGTTTAAAAGCTAAATGACATTTGTTTTTCCATGTATTTTCCAGTGAAATATTATATTACTTTCTAACTAATATCGGAAGATGTGGCAGAAAACAAATAAATTATTCATTGCAGCTAACCTACGTTTAGTATATGCAGATACCTTCTTTATTAGTTCTCAGAATATAACAGTATTTTGACCTCCTTTAAGACAGTGTTCTACTCACCTAACCTCCTTCTAAGGGAACTGAGTTTCCATTCAAGATCTTTTGGTGCTAAGATAACTTAACTGTTGATGCCAGTCCATTTCATATCTTTCTATGCTTACCTAAACTAAATTCCATATCTTTTGATATTCGTGTATCCTCTTTTGGTGATGACAAGTGTCACATTAGTTATTTCCGTTCTGACGTAACCTAAGTTTGTTTTTTCTCTCAGATCTTTTGATGGTAGACTGAATGGAAGCTTATGCAAAATTATTCCTTCCCGACGTCACATCTTCTGACCTAGTTTAAGTTTAATATTTGGCTATTGATTTTCTAAGTTCAAACATGTTCCCTTCCCGAGCACTAGAGGCGCGAAAGAAAGAAAAAATCAAAGGAACATGGAAAGATGTGAGAAAAAACAAATTGAGGCTACTTTAAGTTTTTAAACACAATCTACTTCTCTTCAATGATCATTATCTAAAGATGAGAGAGAGAGAGAGAAAAGAAAAAAATCACTAAATTTAATATAGGGAACTTTAATGTAAAGAAATATTCATTCACTAACTCATTAATTTTCTAGTCCTATGTGATTGGTGTACGAAGCTGCTCTTGCTGCCAGCACGGCTGTCAGAACCGCTGTCGTCGCCGCGCATCCATTCCTGCGAATTCGTCGTTGCTCACCCATCGTCGCTGATAATATTTACACCCGCAAACACATTTAACTTACAGATAGCGTCTGCTTTATGATCAACTTTAATGTTCACTTGCTACTCCGTTCACTATTGCAAAGGGAATGTAATATGTGTCAGTAAGAAAAATACAATAGCAAAACAAACACAATGTAAACAAGATAGTGTTTACGTAATGAAAAGTAGTAGTAGACGACGCCGACTAAAAGTGGAGAAACTTGGAAGTCACGCCTACCAGAAAGACGGAAGAGGCCTATAAAAGACCCGCCAGATACCATAAGAGTATCACTCAGCCATTTCGACAATGGTCACCTCTTCCCTCTTCTCTGATTTGGTTTTGTAGTCAGAGTACCTAAACCTCTCAGCCACAGACTTGGTTTGGAGTC
The DNA here is from genome assembly GCA_022664845.1 of Lepisma saccharinum. Classification (NCBI taxonomy): domain Eukaryota; kingdom Metazoa; phylum Arthropoda; class Insecta; order Zygentoma; family Lepismatidae; genus Lepisma; species Lepisma saccharinum. Next base: position 4,113 of record JAGDQP010032895.1, read on the forward strand.
GGATTAACATCACCTTTCTGACTTGGCGTTGGAGTTAGAATCGTTTCTTAGCTATACACATCTTTCCCTCACCGATCTAAATCAGAGATATAAGTCGTTACATCAAAGAGGTGAACCACGTATAATGAATACAGCCTGTGTGCAAGGTACAATTTTAAACAACTTTGTTAGTTATTGTATATGTTTCATTTCAATGAATTTTGTAATAAAATGGTGTCGGTAAAAGGTCAAACAGTTCAATGTGTTTTTATTTAAACACGAAACGTATGGTCCTATGTCGAAAGCCTCTATCTTGTGATTTATTTCTAGATAATCAATACAATCATTACGGGGTTGAAGCGCCCAGTAAGAATTCCAGTATTTTCAATACGACCGGGGTTCACTTCCACACCTACCTGAGCATTAGCACTGTTTGTGAATGCGAACCGAGCCGCCGTAATTCATTGGCAGAGCGTTAGCGTAGCATTCAGGAAGCCGGGGGTTCCATCAGAGCGGCCGACCATTCTGACTGAAATTTTTCTAGGGTTTTTCCTCAGTCACACTAGGCAAATGCCGGGATGGCACCTTCTACTTAAGCCCTGGCCGACACCATCCCGAAGCCTTTCCCTCCCCTATCCTGGTCTGATCTGTAGATGCCTAAATGCCATACATAAAATAAAAAAAACACATTGTGAAACCCGTGATGATTAATATTCCTCAACATATATTTAAAATAATTAGAGCTATACAGTAGGTACTTTCCACTGCTGCTTTCTACTTGTTTCTTATGTTTCCGAAGCCAAAATTTCTTACGAATTTTCGTCGTCGGTTGGCAAGAATAACGAGATTTCTGTTCCCTTTTACCATCCAAAATATTTTCTTTTCACCCATGTTGCTCATGTAAGTAAACGAAGCAAGTAAAGAGAGGGAGAGTTGAGTGACCATATCGCTCTCCGCCCGCTGCCCCTCTGGCGGTGTTATCGCTAGAAGCAAGCACGGGAAAACATTCATGAGTTACCCACCATTGTCATCATTTCAACAGCAGGTGTGTAGATGGAATGGTCGCAATGCAGCCTTGCCGCTTTCTCAAAATAAAAAATCCCTTTCGGTAGGCCTACAGGCTGAGGTAGATTTCGAAGTTTCGCTGGGAGCCGGGGCTCGCCTCCTAACTTCAGTGTTTTTGAGAGGATGCGCCTCCTTTATCTTAACCAAAATCTCCCTGCAGCACTACACCACCACGGAGTACATCTTCACCCTCCCACGGTTCGCTGCGCCCCCAAAGGGAAGATTTGCCCCATTTATTGTAACCTACTCTTGGTCATACACCTTCATTGAAAATTTCGTTTCTCTACCTTCAATGATTTGGAAATTGGGTTTTGGGGGCGGCCATTTTGGATCCAAGTTGACGACTTTTTGAAAGTGTTCTTATTTTGTCGTGACCTACTTGTGATGGTACAACTTCAAGTAAAATTTCATTTATCCAGCTCAAACGGTGTGCAAAATGGGATTTTGGACGGTCATTTTGGATCCAAGATGGCGACTTTTCCCAAATGTTGTGATATATCCCTAAACTACTCGTCATAATGCACCTTTATGCCAAATTTCGTATCTCTAGCTCAAACGGTGTGGAAAATGGATTTTTAGGTCCGCCATTTTGGATCCAAGATGGCGTGTTTGAACTCATTAGATAACATTTTCATAATCAAAAAGTGATGTTGTACCTTTATGCCAAATTTGATTTCAATAGCCCCAGCGGTTTAGGCTGTGTATTCTATACAACAATGGGTTCGGCGGCCATTTTGGATCCAAGATGGCGACCGATTTTGCTCATTAACGAACTTAACCGAGCTATTAAGCCTAGAAACAACATATAAAAATTTGGTTCAAATATCTTCAAAATTATGGCCGCTAGCGTGTTAATATATAAAAAAAATATATATATATAAATATACACTTTCATATCGTACCGATCTCAATAGGTATATTTTCTTCGAAATCTACCTAAAAACCGACACTGATGTATTGAGTATGTTAAAATAGTGAGACATACCATTCATAGATATGTATCTCCTCTAGATGTGGGTAGAATTTAAAACTTTGTAGCATTACAAATAAGATAAAAATACTTTAGAACATTGTAATTCTTTTAAATGGACAAATGTTCGAGAGTGTTTAGGGAATCAGAGCACCTTAAGAACTTTCAACCATTATTTCAGGCATCCTTCGTTTCAATGATCACTTAAAAATGGCACTACGAATTTATTTATAAAGCCAATAAGCTGAATCAAATTGTAGATCTTCAAGCTGTGATTTACACACATTATTGAAGAATAATTCTCGAATTGTGTATTCACTTTATAATGAGAAACAAATTTATTAAATTTGTTTCCTTTTCGTGACGAGTAGTAGTTGAATATTTTCTCCGTAGCATGATTACTTACGTATTTCTTGGTGTAATTGTGTTATATATCATTGAATTAATAGTATTAATAAAGACTTCTAATTATTTTTGTTGAAACTTGTTTATCATATTGTGACATAGATACTTCAAATAATACATCATAAACAACAATAAAACTACTGTCACTTAGTAAATAGAAGGCATTTTTAAAATTTATTAAGTTGTATAATGCATATGTGAAGCTTGTAAACAGTGATTTTCAACTCAAAAACATCTTGCATTCCGAAGCTATATTTTTTTATATGGGTTTACATACAGAATACTAGTAATTTTTTAGAGTGAAACAGTTTCGTCTCAGTACACTTTTCGGACATTCTCCAACTACCAAGAAATAATTAATATCATAATGTTTTATAACATTAATGAAATATAGAAATGTGAGACCCAAGTGGCAGTATTTCTTTATACATTACACAAAGTCATTCGTTGATATTTTTTCTAAATTAAATTGGGTACACTTTACTAAAAATGTAACTAAGAATAATTCTAATTTATTAGTTTCACTTACCGCTTAAGTTAAATAGACAATGAATATCTTCAATTCCACAAATAGATTCATTACCTGGAAAACAGATTGAGTTTGACTTTATTGATTTCGTCACTTACAGGAAATACTTGTTCACAATCAGCTATTATGAAATTTATTATAATTAGTAAATGAATGTTTGTATCATATTTCAGATATAATTTAAAAGTAATTAACTTTTTTTTATAACTCATTAGGCGCCTCTAAGATTTATATAATATAAATAATTTTCACCGACGGAGGAAAAGATAAATCTCTGCAACAGAAGACCACCACACAACTTTTTATGGGTGGAGACGTAGTTTTGAACAACACCCAGAACGATGATCACTATCAAACCAAACCATTTTGCTGATCATTTAGGATTGTTGTACCATATTCATTTCTCATCACACCTGACAATCTTATGCAAAGAAACTTCTCGTTTTTTTCTTACACTAGGGGAACTATACATATAAATGGCATTAACCAATTTCAACTCGTGGGACATACATGTGTACAAATTTTCATATTTTCGATGTCATTAAGGCGCCGAACAACACTGGTATGATATGTATACTCGTGCTCAAAATTTTTTTCGCATGTCTTTATTTGACAAATAATATTGTTCCCTAGGATTCTGGCTTCCGCTTAATTGTTTTACTTGTAAAAAGCTATGTGAAAACGAATATTTCCTGAAATGTTGTCACAAAAATATGAATTAATAACGAAACTCGAAATAAAAAACAAACAAAGTATTGAAAAATTGTCGAAAACTAAGTCCGAAAGTCAGAAACTTGGCAACATAGAAAAACTAACAGGGAAATTTAGGGAAACCAAGGGAAATTGTTTTCCCTCGTCGTAACAGTCCATATCTTTAGTACTATTTGAAACTGAAAATAGAGAAATGTTCACTCAAACGAAACATATGTTACAGACATAATGCATGCGCCATATAATCATGCGATAGGGACTATTATCTTCCGAGAAAAAGAGCGAAAAAGACATAAAATCTCTTTTGACTTTCGAAGTGAAGACTTTCAGTCAACGATACAGCAATAAATGCTTATCAAAGTGTTAGGTTGCAACGCCCTCATAATATTGATTGTTATATATGTTATGATCTATTGAATATTTGATCTTTAGGTCTGCTATACCTTACTGTATTATCTTATGATTCTGTATTCATAGCTTATTGATAATTAAAAAAAATGTAGTTGTAAGGTTTTGGACCTATGAAATGAAGGATAATGAGTTCCAATCTCCCCCCATCCTTAATAATCATTTAGAAAGTAATAATTTCGAATGCCAAACGGGGTGATTAGCTTTTGTAGTTCGCGCTTTTTTCCTTTTTTGTATTTTCTCATTGCTTATAGAATGGCATTTCTAATATTACAAGTAGACACTCGGAAAAGTATGTTTTGTATTAAATTCGACGCGACAGTAAATATGAGCTCAAATATGTATTCTCATGCAAGGTTTAGCAACATGTCCTATAAATGCATGTGCTTCAAAGCGGTTACACTTCTAATCTATAAACCCAATCCATATTTAAAATTAGTCATGCACATTACGCTTCGAATTCCAAATGAGTATCATAACGTTATATTTGATAAATGTTACTTTCATGTTATTTATATCCTTATCAAACCCTTCATTTAATTTACGATAAATAACAGTGTAAAATGTCTACAGATTTCTAGAATATTTGTTTATTATTATTATTATTATGGTAGTCGGGAGTTTTCATAGATAGTGATATAGAAGATGGAATTAAAAAATAAGCTATTCTTCTTATAACTAGTCTGCTTCCTCAAACTTCTGACAATTTAAAGTAGGCAATATCCGAAACGTCTAATTTAGAAATAAACTTTAATTACATAAGAATGGGTATCTTTACGTTATAGATATAATAACTAGTGTAATTTTATATTCGACTTCAGCAAGTGTTTTTTGTCCCACAAGACTGAAGTGGAAGAGAGTTTTTTCACAAACGAGAGGTCACAGGTTTGAAACTAGTTGATTGTATAAATTGTATCTCTCTTTTTTAACCAAACTGGCTACTTCATGCGTTATACTAAAAGAGGAATAAAGATGTAAGAAAACTTAAATGTAAAACGTTAGAAGAACGTTATGATATTTCTGTGATGTAAACGATCAACATGATGGCAACAAATACTTGAGTAGGATTTGACTAGCTGTTAAGATAAGAAAGATGTTTCGTAACACCATTTTGCGCGGCGCAAATCACACCGAAACTGAAAACTGAGACCTTCCAGTAAGAAAAGAAACTACTCGGTGTTTCTCGTGGATTACTGACGGTAACAGTAAATACTGACATTTCTCTTAAACAATGAGGAATATATTAAAGAACAATTAGCACTAATTTGAGTCGCTATTTTTTAAATGTAATTAGATTAATTACAAGTATAATTACAGCACTAACCTAATGAAAGTGTTGGTAGCCGAATTACCAAGAAAATAATTGTTCATATCGGTTACTGTGAGATATAAAGAAAAATTCCCGCAATCACGAAAAAGGTTTTCTGCCTGTTCTACAGCAACAGCAAGTTCTGGATGAAGATGCGCCGATCTTGCTATCTTCCAAAACGAAAGTGTAATTATAATTAATTTGAGTGCATTTGAGAACATTTGAGCACTTGTAAAGTGTCCGGACTGTAATCCATTGGAACTTCTCTCAGAATATATAGAATTCAATAGTCTATTTGTGCTTAGGATACACTACTCTCCAACCAAACCTCTTTGTTACTTGTCATTCAGTAGGCATAGCCAACATTTTTCAGTAGCTCTTTTTACACCTGACAAAATTCATGCTGAGACAAACTGCACAGTCATCAAAGCAAAAGGAGGACCTCAACCTTACTGGATAGACGTACCAATTCATTTTGCACTTCAATGTATAGTTTTTCTTTTCGTAAAAAGATTTCATATTCACTTTCACGAAGTGCAATATTTCTTTTAACAGAAACTATTTCAGATTCGTGATATGCATATTAGTTTGTAAAGAAATCTAATTTTAAACGAAAGATTTCCATTATATTGTGGAGTTTTGCTGCTGAGTAATGCATTGGAGTAAAATATGAGCTTTTAGAACTTAGGAATATATCAAGAGTAGGAGGATACAGTGATGTTGAAATAATTATGGTTACTGGCGTGTTTTCAATAACTTGTATTCAATCAATCTGAACTTCAGAAATACATCAGCGCCTAGCAAAAGTGACTTAACCACGGTCGGTAATGCATGGGAATATTTTTGACATAAATTGGGGCTGCCACCGCCTTGGCTTTCGATATGGCACTATTCTAGATTTTAAAATCAACTCTTTTTTCAATTCCTGAATCAAATTCAGCGCCATTTGGAAACCTGAAATATGAAATTCTGAGAAAAATGGACGTTTTGGTGCTGTAGGTGTCTTGAATTTCAGAATGCAAGCAATCATCTTACATCTCCGATGATAAATACGTTCGAATTCAGAATCATATTCATAACGTTTCAGAATATACAGATCTTAACTTAAAGAAAAATGGAATGTTATTTCAACGTACGTCCCGTTTAGTTTTCCGATATTGAATTTTGAATTTTTCCTTCAAAATCAAACAGAATTTTATAAATACAGATATGAAATTTATGAGAGATGGACTTCTATTGTACTCATATTATGAAATTATCTCAGGCATATCCATAATATCAATACAAGTTGAGTCAAAATTCGTGGCCACTGAGAATACCATGTTATTAATTGGCAAATTCTATAACAAGATTATTCTTTGCAGAAAGTTAACAGGATGCTCACACCCAAACATCCAGATAACAAAAATTCAGATCATATATCGATAGAAAATTTAACAAAAAGCTCGCAATATCATTTCCTAGAACTTGCCGTTCAGTAGGAAAGGCGGAAATGATAATTGGCGAAATCTGACGTACGGAGAGTAGTAGAAACATTACTGCAAATATTCGTTTGAGTAGTGCTGATGAAACAAAAGGTATCAGGGTTCAGGGATCGAATTCTGGTTGCAACATACTTTTTTCTTTTTTACTCATTTCGTAGCACCTGTGCAAATGTTATATTTCTTTTTACATACTTATATATACTTTTGACATGTAAAGAGAATGTTATTGTTTTATATCATTTGTTTTTTCATATGTATTTTAATTTTTATTTAAAATCTGCTAATTTAACTACAACAACCGTGTGTTCACATATAGAACAGAAACGGTATGAAAATATAAATAAAGAAACGGTTACATTTTAATTACAGAATCAGCAATATATATAATAATTCCGCATGTGTATTGTAACCATTAATTTATTTTTATATTCATACTGTTTCTGTTGATTATGTAAGCAGACAATTGTTCAAGGTAAATTAGCAGATTTTAAATAAATGATGAATAAAAACAAATGATAAAAGGCTATAAAACAATAACATTCACTTTACATGTCAAAAGAATGTTGTAAAATATAACATTTCAACAGGTGCTATAGAAAAATTAAAAGAAGGAAACATACGTCTCAACCAGGGCTTAAACCTCGGAACGGGCGTAAGCCATAGTGCTGTTACCGCCCATACAATTCATTTTATCTTAAAAGACATTTCCTACCGTAAGCTAAATGCCAACTAGAGCTAAATGTTGTTCCACTAGAGCTGCTGGAAGGAAAGTTTATAGTAATGCTTCTACTACCGGTACTTGCCGTTTGTTAGATCTCGCTAATAATTATTATTTACACCTTTTCTACTGAACGGCAGATTCTAGAAAAATATTGTAGGCGTTTAGGTAGATAATCTATCGATATACAAAGTTTGGTTACGATCTTAATTTTTGACATTGGGATGGTTGGGTGTCACTTAAACAAAGGGAAACTTTTAATGGTTGGCAACACTGTAAAGTGTATAACACCTAATGCTCCAACGCAAGACATCTCTGACTATCTGACAGGAAGTCTATGGGCTACCTGCATACCAAATTTCATGACAACAACTTTTTTTCTGTTTATTAATTGCCTCATATGAAAATGTATGACCACCGAGACCTACACTTGAGATTTTGCAGGACAGTAGTCACACTGCCGGGATCTTCGCTTCTGTTCTATCAAATATTAGGCTTATACGTTGTACAGGACGGTCACATTAACTATACTGCCTCTTAATTACTCGAAAATTAAGTACTGTAGGAAAATTTTATTTAGGTCTTTTAGACATCTAAGGCTCAGGCCGGTTTAGGGGAGGGAAAAGGGTTCGGAAAGATGGGCCTATGTTGATGGTGACATTTCGGCATTTGCCTGGTGCGACTAAGGAAGAACTCTGGAAAAACCTTAGTCAGGATGATCGACAGCTTTGATCGAACACACGACCTCCCGAATGCTACGCATAACTTGGAATTTTAATGAAATCTCGTATGCGCAAAATTCATTTTTATGCTTTGTAATTTGCTAAATCAAGAAAATATAATACGAAAAATACACGCAAAAGTATAAAACATGCACATTCAAAACTAAAACATGAGAACTAAGACTAAAAATAAAATATATATTTACCTAATAAAAAGTAACGAATGTCCTGGCATTGAATCGTCAGTCGTGCTATCAATCTAGAGACAAGAATTGGCCCTCAAATAGCTCTGAGTCTTTCGCTGTGGGCGTGAACACGAAAATGTTACGTCACGGATTATCTGATTGTGTTGTAAACAAAGCAGCGGGTCTGCTGCGCAAGCGGTTTTCTTGCTCTAGACTAGACTAGGTTACACTCGCGTTGCGTCCCTTTTCCTATTTCCCATTCGTATTAAAATGGATAATAATACGTAAATAGCTAACATTCAGAGAAGCCTTATCGTTTAAACCATTTTCTGTGATTCGAGACGATATGAGTCATGTTGCTAATTTTAAATACAGTACTCCCCAAGGTACTAATAAAAATACTATATTATATGCCGAGAATGAAGGGAAATTATAGATGAAAGGTAATTTGTAAAATTGTGTACTATTCGTTGGTGAATTTCTTGCTTAACACCAACAAAATAATATTAAATATCCATTAACATAAAAGTATTTTATACAATTGTTAAGAAAAGTATAATGTGTAATGTCTTTATCGAGGATTTGAGTATGATACTGAATTAGATATTAGTATTTCAAGAAAACCAAAACTTTTAGCTTAAAGTTATTCCATTCAAAATTAATTTTCTTAATCTCTTTCCAAAAAAAGAAGCTCGTCGTTTAAAATACACTTGAAGTTAAATAAAAGGATTATTTAAAGCAATGATAATCGAGGGAATACGTTTCAGGCTTAAGCAGCAAGTATTGTGAATCTTGATACAACCGCTCTGTCCGTCTGTCGACAACCTTCAACTCAGAAACTACTAAGACAACATAAAGCATGATTGCGTGATTCCTTTTCCTTTTTTACTGTCTCCTGTCAAGCAATTTTTGGGAATTATTTGAGCGAAACAATAATTTAAGAATGAATTGAATTTAAATTTTATTTAAGGCCTTTAGGCATCTATGGCTCAGGTCGGGATAGAAGAGGGAAACGGATCTAGGAAGGTATCGGCCACGGCCTATGCTGAAGGTGCCATCCCGGCATTTGCCTGGTGTGACTAAAAACCTCAGTACAATGGGGCGGTTGGTCACCCTACAATAGAGGCCTAAACGCCATCCAATAAAATTCAATTCCATAAATTTATGGATTGAATACGTTTACTCGCATATTTCTCTCGCTTCATTGGAATTAGCAGACAATAGGTTCACTTTTTCGCTCACTCGTAGCGTAATAAAAGTAGTTTTATCAAAAGTCAGTTAATACTAACAAGGATAATATAATATAATTAAGAGAGTTAATCACGCTGTTTTGCATTCGAAAAAAAAGAAGTGTTCAGAATGGGAGAGGAGATTCGAACTTACAACCTTTTACTCTGCTGTCACAAACCTTAACTACTATGCCACAGACGACGCTGTACTATCGGACTTTCATAATATTTATTAGTCCAGCATTGAATGACAGTCTCCAGTTCGAAGTTTAAAAGCAATCTTTGTGTCTTTCTTTTCGCCTTCTCGGAGGATATAATAATTACTTCTACATTATTATGCAATGCATATGGTTGGTGTATCTGTAACGTTTACTTCTACAATGTTTTATTTGAAAGAACCTTGTCTGTAATCTCAGTTGCAGGTAATACTGAAAATATACACTGTTTCATAGAGCGAAGAGAAATATCCCTTGTTTTCTCTCAATTTCACCGTAAATATCCCTATGTTGCCAAATTTCAAAGTTTTGGACTTGATTTTTTTCGATCATTTCTTCATGTTTCTGTTTTTCGTTATAGTTTCACTATTTATTAATATTCTTGTGACAAAATTACATGAAATATTCATCTTTACATACTTCACATGTATAACAATTAAGCAAACGCCAGAATGAAAGGAGAAAAACATTATTTGTCAAAAAATGTCAAATAAAGACATGCGAAAAAAAATTGAGCATGGGTGTACCAAGCTTGTCTGCAATGGGAAAAGCACTTTGCTGTAAGTCAGCTTTGACAAGATTCTTGAGAAGCTCATCTAAAACCGCTGCCAGTCGGTGGCCACGGGGTTCATATCCTGCTGTTATATAACCCGAATGCAATTTCACATGTCACGTCCGTATGATGGGTTCATTATCCACATCTGCTCGAAACGCAATGTAAATGTTATTCCCTGCAAGTCGTATAGAATATACCAGTCTAAACTCCTACAGGAAAAGCACTTTCAGTTGTGTGTTTGTTCTTCATGGGTTACTTTGACACCATCCTCTTGAACAGTGTTACCCATACTAAAGGAGTGTATAGCACAGCCTGTTTTGTAAACATGTAGTGAGGCTATGACGTAGCAAAAACGAATTAGGTGGACTAATGATTGTGGTCCAGGGGTATGTTTGGAATTGGACAATTGAATTATATCCATTCAATATAAAAAATATACACAATGTAATGAAATGATAGAGAATGCCAAAACAAAATTAGCTCTGAGCACGCCAAAAACATCCAAAAATCTGTAATCAGGTCTCTTTCATAAAATATCCAACATTAAAGAATGGGCGCTTTTTCGGCCTCTACTCAAGAACAACTGAAAAGAAAGGCTATAAATAATTTGCACTTTTTGAGAAGATAGCACTCTATCAAATCTAACCAATTACTAATTTCACTTCTCCAATTAATACTAAGCGCACATAGTCTTGTAATTGAGCTGCCACTCCGAGTATACGAGGTCCCCTTGATATATGGAACCTTACTTAATTCTGGAAATAAACTTTCTGTAGAAATATGGATTTATTTATCGGGTATGATCTCGAGAAATGATATATTTGTTACATAAGTTTCAGCATTTTTCAACTATTTGATCTTCCGTAAGTTCTGTTTTTCCGTGGATGTCTCTACCATATATATCTTGTGTAGTGTACTGACTAATAGCGATCAGTGATACAGAAATCTCCCTTTGTTCGGAGCACTGAAAACAAGTGAATGATTAAAAAGTTAAATTTAATGGCGTACATACAATACAAAAATTACAACAAAAACATAATTCTTTACTCAACCTGTTCGTTTTCCTTCTGGTGTTGCTGCGATACACAAAATTTCATGTTGGAACATCGAAAACACGTAGCATTACAACATTGAAAGAATATCATTAAAATACAAGTCAAATTTAATACAAAGATGCCACCATGGAGATGATTAACAATGGAATTACTATACACTATGCAGAATTAAGGGAGTTTTTGGCAGTGATTATTTTGTCGTTACAGGGCCAAGAAAAATTATATTTATCCCAGTGGTGTCATACGCTTTCTAACTCGTGTAAGCAATCAGTGCGCGTTCTAAAATATATCCTTTCACAGACATAAGTAGAGCATATTATAGAAGACTTGACCCGAACGTAGGAGATCCAGTCAGCTTGTTCAAAACTTGGCCCGGTCTGGGAACTATAATGAACTGGGAAATTTCGGCGTCGTATTTCCCGTGCTCTGGGCATAAAACCTCCGGTTCCGGTCACCCCTGAACGAAACACTGTTCACACGGAAGGAAATAATTCAAAACACTGCTTTATTTTTGAGGTCACAGGGTCAAAATCGGGTCATCAGGCCAGGCTGAGTCTCAAGCGCAGACCAGCTGCTCCGTTTCAGCTCTCGTTCAGGTAACCACAGAAACGATCTGACATTGCTTCCGTCATCTTACTTAAGTAAATACTTCTCTAATTGCTTTCTCTTGTGCTAAATAATGTGTGTCGAACTGCCCGTTCACTACCACCACCACCACCACGATGAGAGATTATAAAACTTATTACTTCAATTCGTCTGTGCTGATTTGTTCTGAAGTATCTCAATTTGTGCTGCAACCGCTTCTGAGGTAATGGAATCTCATTGTGGAGGGTGATAGAACGACGTCTTTCCAGATCTCCATTTACAGCGTCTACTCGATCTGTACTGAAACCTAACTCAATCATTTGTGCTGCATTTTTGCTACAACGTTGCCAAGTTTCATTTTTCTCCTACAAGCACTTCCGAGATAATTTAACCACTTGAGGGGACGGGTGTAGTCGTTCCAGTTTCTCCCAAACATATCACTATAGACAAAAGTTTTGATGTATGAAGATGTGCCCCAATATGAAGAGATATCCGTCTTATGTGTAATATCTTTGAACAAAAACTCCCATTGAAGTATACAAAATATCCTTCGCTGGAATAAAACTACGGAACTATATAACTTAGAGAGGTAGTTGGATTTTCTTGGAGAACATACGAACCTATACCATGGAAAGTGAAGCTTTCTATATGAAAGGGCTTAGTGAGTGAAGTCGTCAACCTTGTAGTAGCAAAATTAACTCCGCATTTTCAACTTCTATGGAATGCGGAAACAAAATGAGCAGCATAAACTTGCTATAATGGAAGCGGTACAGGAAATTAGCTGAATTAAACACTGTTTAGCGTAGTTGTCTTGGCCGTCTAGCTGAAGCAGCAAGGTGTACCTTCTAAACACAAACCAAGCAAGTAAAATGTGTCGTTTTTCCATTCGGCGACATCAGATCACTAAAGATACGATTGTTTCACGTCAGATACATTTTGGCTGTTGATCAGTGTTATTGCTACAGCACAAATTATTGATGTTAGTTATCACCGAGTCAGAATTGTGCCTCGTGCTAGGTTCATGCATCACAAAGAAGTTAATTTAAAGATTTCTCGAAAATTTTTAATCAAAATTCTTATTTCAAATGAATAATTTTTCACTACTTCAGAATAAACTCGGTATTCAAGTATCATGTATTTATTCCTACAAAATACCTTGTGACTCGCGTATATCCTAGCAGTGCCCGTAGTCCAGAATGTAACGTCGCAGACTTCGAATCGGCATTGGCAAGATACGCTAGTTCGAATTCCGCGACAGTCCACATGAACTAAGGTTTTCTAGGGTACTACGTTCTGAGTGCCGAGCGACTCAGCTTCGTACAGCTATGGACAAAAGTTTTAACCCGTGTCTGTAACTGACTTTTCTTATTCAATATATTTTAAAATAAATATATTAATATATCGTATATATATTTGTTGACTTCCAGATATATACACAAGACAACGACGTACTTTCGCCGTAAATACTGTCCTGATATTTAGCTAGTTATGGATGATTTTTTTTGTCAAAAATCATCCATTTTCTTCGAGAAAAATTCGAAGTCCCAAAATCTCTCTAAGGGATAGACTTCCCTAGTTTCATTCCGGCGAGAGATATTTTGTAACTCAATCGGAGTTATTAATCTTACTCTAGTTTTCGTTCAAAGATGTTCCAGATAGTAGGGATATATCTTCAAATTTGTGCATAAGACGTGCGTCAACACTTTTGGCTATAGTTATACGTGTAACAGAGGCTGTAACGACGTCGTCCCCCTCAAGAGGTTCAATTATCTCGGAAGTTCTTGTAGAAAAACATTGAAACTTAGCAACTTTGTAGCACAAACGATTGAGTTAAATTTCAGTGCCGACGAGAGACTAGGCGTTGTAAGTGCGGGAGGCTGGAACGAGGTCGTCTTATCGCCCCTCACACAACGAGGTTCCATTATCTCAGAAGTGGTTGCAGCACAAACAGAGATACTGAAGAACACATCGACACAAACGAATGAAGTAATTAGTTTTATAATTTCTCGTGGGGAGGAGGGGAAAGAATGATACACATTGCTAAATACTGTCAGGAGTTAAAGCCGTCTTTTTCTCTTTTGTGCATCAAAAACACTTTCCTGATGGGTATATTTCAATACAAAATATCTGTCTACAACATATTAATGTTTCGTCCCGTCGCCTTTGCTGTCTGCAGTTTTCTCTGGTTTTTCGGTATTTCCTTGTTTGTTTTCAACTTTATTAACCAAAATAAAGATTTTACTGTTTTCAAGCTGAAGATGTAAATCCCGTCTTCATTGATTTTACTTATGTTTTATTTACACGACAAGCGTTTTCCCCAATTACCGGTATAATGACAATTTAGATACGTTTATATTAACGTATTTTTTCATCATATATAGCAGTTAGTATTTCGTTTTCATTTTTTAAATAATATATTAAATCAGCCAGCATCCTTTTTGCTTTTCAACAATCTGGTGAAGAATTTAGGAACGTTCTTCAGGTCGGAGATGTTTTTAGAACCTTTTTTTTCGGATTATTGTGGTTGTCTACTCGAGTCTTAGTTTATGGATTTTGGAAGTTTAATGTTAATACTATTTTGTGTTTCCGATGCTGTTATGGAAAACTTTGTATAGAAATTGTACATCCAGAAATGTCAGACAAATTTTGTATGATTAGAATTTCATATAGTTCATCCGTACTCTAGTTTTGAGACAACAATTACTCTAATTATCATCAATAGTGTTCCCTATGTTTCCTCTCTATGCAACAGAATATATACATACTCCCTACAAAACATATTATTATTTTATCGCGACATTTTGTCCATGAATGTACATAAAATATATTTTTCCTTTATTGCCCGTGAGAAACAGATGTATCCCGACATGTCAACTTCCACGCAAAATGCGTAAGTTACACGCATTCAAGCATCAACTCACGCCCTCACGCAAAGAACCTGCAAACACATGCATTTTGAAAAAACGTGCGAATATTTAAAGCTCGCGCTGTAAAATGAAGTAAAAACTAAATAAAATGCCTTTCTAAAGTGGCAGCATTGCAAGACATCATGATAGATGTATGGCATATGAATTGTTGAACTGATAAGATCGTAAACTGTTACAATAACTTTAAAAGCGGTCAGTTTAGATTTATTTTTCAAGTTGGACCTACTCTGAAATTACCGTACTTGTTACCGTACGCTATGTTTTTCTACAGTACTTTTGTGAAAACTAACGTCTGTGTTGTAACTCTTTCGTATGTTTTTAGTTTCTCACACAATCACCCGCATTTTCCTCTTGCAGGTTGACAAACCTCACGCATTGACTCTTCTCTAGGTTGACAAGTCTGTATATCGCCCGCCATTGTCAAATTTCTGTTTATGTAGGAAAACAAATTCGGACTTTAATTTAGTAGCACTGCCAACTACAAACGGTTCAAATACTGAATGGAGACACCTAAAAGAAAGCCTGTGTAAACTTTTTATGCTTTTCACTACTAATATCAACTGTGTAAGAAATCATTACGCATAAGTTATTTGCCGATAACTTTGCATTAAAATGACATTTACAAACAATAATAATTCGAGTTTAATAGAACTATATATCTACTGAGAAATCTTGTAACTTACCAAGTGTAGGATAGAAGTACGGTGTACATTTACATCTCTCTCTAACGATTCTCTTAGTGCATTCAACCATGCAGTTGTCCTGAGTGTACGTAGCAAAGAGAGTCAGATTCGACTCATCACTAAAATAACATCTTCTAACATCAGGACTGATTCTATTCACTTCTGGCGTGCTGTGGGTGATGGAAGGAACTACCAGAAGAGAAACCAATTGCCTTGAATCCGTGCTGAGGAAATATGATGACGATCTTCCGGGAAATTTTCCTGGATGATGGACATGGATCTGAAGAAAGAAACTAATATAATAAATGAAGAGAAACAGTCTCTATCCATATTATTGTTGCTGCTGAAAATAAATGCAGGAAACAAGTGATATAATATTAATTTAATGTAAAGCTTTAAATATTGGAACATAGATAATGAACAGTTACTTGCACGAATAAATTCTGAGACTTTCCCTTAAAATTTCGAGGAAAATTTCATTTTGCCATGGAACGAGTGATATTTCTGAACTGCTGACTTTTCTATCTTGGATCACTTTACTGACAGTTGAGAAGCCATTTGCACAAATTATTTAAAACCCGAGCTAACTAAATCCAAGAGTTAATTTACCTGTCTTAGTTAAAATCTTTTGGCCAAAACCTGATTAATGTAGTTTTGTACAGTATTGAGAAGGTCTGACAAAATAGTTTGCTTGATTCTTGCTGTAAGCATATTAAATATTGTAAATAAGTCAATTGTGTATTTTGTCCATTAGTTTTTATGTGAAAGGAAATCTTTCTCGAAAACAAGGATTTCTGACTTACGCGGTTCTGGCTCTCAGGAACATATTAATAATTATTTTTAGCAACACAAATTGTCTCCTCGTTTACGCCAAGTGCTGTCAGTCCAATTGAGCTAAGGATGAAATAAAACTAGTATTCAATTCGATTTAGATTGTTTGTGCATTCGATTTAAAAACCGGAAAAAAAGCATAGAGTGCGAGATCAGAATATGATATTTCATATAATTGACCCGCAATATGTTAAGCGTAGATGATGCATTCCTAGTCAGGAACGGAGAGAATGGGAATTTTATTTGTTTCATCCAGGCTCTTCCTCAAGATTTTTCGTTTGGTGGATATTAAAATTATCAAGAGGATGTAACAAAAATCTACTATA
>JAGDQP010032896.1:0-21003 GCA_022664845.1 Lepisma saccharinum
TTTATTCCTGTACAGGATGAGCGTTCTGATGATGATGAGAGAACAAATGGTAAATCTGAATCCGAAAGAAACGAGACATCTGCTGAGGAATCAGATGAGACTTCCAAGGAACAAGTTGAGAACCAAGAGGAGGAGATGAAAGAGGGAGATGACGAGGAACAAAATGCTCAGAGCGAGCAAGAATCAAGCGACCCACCAGATCAAGTAAGTTGTAATCAATAAGTTCCTGCTATTTTGAAAGGCATCACTGTTACGCCTAATCTATTTGATGAAAAATTAGTTCAGTAATACAGGCATTAGAAGGAAAAAAGCGAACACGTATTAAATTCACGAAGGTGCTTAGCTTCTATTCTCCGGGGAATGGATCTGCACAAATCCTGAATATTTTTCAATTTCCGCAAAGGATACTGAACGCGGGAATTTTGCGCGCAATTGCCACTCGCGATTGACGATTTAGCAATTGCTATTCCATCATGAGTATTGGCTTTGTGCAGTTCTCGGTGAATAGTATTTGTAGAAATAGGGTCGGCACGTTGGGAATTCACTTCTGCTGTGACTTTTGCCGTACTGTTTCCGCCACTATTTTTTTTAGCCGATGTTGTCTTCCCATATTTTCTATACCCAGTCATGACCTCCGAGACTGGTGGCTGAACAGTTTCCCTTACAGATGTCCCTGCTAACCTGGCACCTAGTTTGACCGCGTTGAAAATCTGACAAGTCGTACATTTTACCTCCTGCGTGCATCGCCCATTATTGTTTCAAATATTGATCGGTCATGAAAGTGTGTTCCATCATTTCTAAAAGTTTGGAACTGAATCCAGACAAGGATAATTTACACAAGTCGTGGGTTTAAGAGATGATTTACTCAGGAAACACATGCCGTATTTACGCCATTCTAAAAAAAAGACGCACTTTTTTCGATTTTTTTCTTCCTCAAAATCAAGGCGCGGCTTGAGATTTCGAGTTCCCTGTACCGAAATTCAGAACATAAGGTTCATCCTACAACGTAAGGGAAATATGACGTTTCAGTGTCAACAAGAAAACCGCTTAGGGTTAATTTCCTCCTGTACGAATTTAAATACGGATACTTTTTTAAATGTAGGAAAACCATGAAAAAAGAAAATCAGTCTTTATTTTTATTTTGTTTTGTTAATAATAAGAGTTGCAAATTTCCTTTTTCGATAGTAAACTTGACATCAATTTTAAACACTTGTGTCGTTTTTTTTTTTTGTTTTTTTTTTTTTTTTCTTCAACATCAATCGGGGAAGCGTCTTGCATTTGAGGGCGTCTTAGAATCGCGTAAATACGGAAATCTTAGCCTTTTTCGTGGGACACTAAATTAAACTCTTGTTATTAGTTGCTTGTATATTTATATACATATCGCGAGGTAGTCGTGCGGTCCGAGACGTTAGGCCAGCGTCTCCAATGTAGCGAGTTCGAATCCTGCCTGGGGCATGGATGTTTGTGGATTTTCACATACATTGCACTCATTTAAGCGTGACGGACCCAACTCACTAAAATGGCCCATACTAAATTATTATTATTATTTTACCGAAAATTCAGTTTCTGGTCTTTCGAACATTTACACAGTGAGCAGCATCAAATAAAATCGGCTATGATTCTGCATAAATCCAAAACAAATATTGAACGATCAGTCATTGAAACGTGTTACATCATTTCCAATTATATTTTTGAAGATTTATTTACATAACTGTTTCGTTCCACACTATAAAGTAGAAATTAAACGTTTGTGTTGATCTAACAATATTAGGTAACTGTCGGGTTTTTTCAATTTAGTAATACCTTAACATTCACATATTTGCTGATCGTATACACAACCTGGCAATACTAAAAAAAAAGTTGAAGACAAAAGCACTCTATCGCATATCGTTACAAATTTTCCTCTGCATTGTTTCTCTGCATCTTTTCACTTGCTTCTATTGTTTTGTTTTCCCACTTTCAAAGTTTCAATCTGTATATGTATTCGATCAATATTTGTTAGTGCTTCGTTAAGGTGTGCCAGGAAATATTTGGACACATATGGATGTGATTTCTAATGTACAATTTGAAGACCTTCAAACAAAGTACAATATATTTTGAAATACGGTGTTTTGTGCATTAGAATTAAGTTATTTATAGAACATCGAAATCAAAGTTGATGGATGAAATAAATAGAAAATGGCGTGGAGTTCGTTTGGAAGACTATACTTTATTTTCAAAAGCAAACTACCAATGTGTGTGAATTTATAATCAGTGTATCTTACCTGTAATGATGTACGGCTTTGAAACTTGGACATTGAATGCGCAAACGACTCAAACATTAAAGAGTCACACAAAGAGCAATGGAGATATATATGCTAGGAATAACTAGGAGGGACAGGAAGACAAATGAATGGATACGCACCCAGACGAAGATATAATCAAGATTGAGAAGAAGAAGAAGTGGAGATGGGATGGTCACATAGCTAGACGAACAGATGGAAGATGGACGACAAATGTACTACATTGGATTCCTAGAGAAAAGAAATGGCCGAGACGACGTCCGTTTGGAAGCTGGGTAGATGAAATAAAGCATTTTTCAGGTGCTACATGGAAAGCATCAGCAGACCGACATATGTGGAAAGAAAAGGGGGAGGCCTTCATCCAGCAGTGGATAGAAAATGACTGAATATGATGGTGATACAATGAAGACGTTAAAGGTACTCTGTACCAATATTTAATTCTACATATGTACTTTTCAAGTCTTCTGTTTCAAAGTTTTAAGGTAAATACTTTCCTAGTTATTGGCAGTGAGGTGGGGAGGCGAAGTTTGTTGAAACACCCTGTAAATAAAATTCACAATGAGTGTATATATATATATATATCTCATTCCTACGCAAAACACTATGTTGGAGGAACTCATCAGGTATACAAACGTGTGTGATAACAGTCAAATAGCATAAAATACTGTACTCACCTTATTTTCTTTTCTTGTGGATCGGTTCCAAAATATTTCAACGTTGAAGAAATTTGTGAGTGCAGAAGATAATATTCCACTTAAAATTCTCAAAATGGTTGCTGAATGGAACAGAAAAATGCTACTATGGAAATCAACAATACTGTGTATGTTGCAAATAACAATAATGTATTCGAAGTAAGTGCTGCGAACTAATAAGTCTTGGCCTTGATTTATAAAGTTTAAAATCACAAAGCAATTATATTTTTAACCCGTCTAAGATTTGGACATATAATAACTTGGCCAACATGTCTGTGTAAAAGAAAAATAAATTAGTATATTTACTGTTCTGATCCGTAAAATCAAGTAGAAGGTACGAGTAATGTACGTTTTCAGGGTCTCAAATTCGAAAGAGGTAGATATACTAACTTACCAGTTCCTTTGTCATAGCTACCTTCCATAAAAATAAATGTAAACGAAATTTTCTAAGGAGAAATAAAATTCAAGAGAAAGTAATAACATAAAGATGACAAAAGGGAACTAACATATCATCGTGAGAACGGAGTATATTCTGTTGAAGTAGCTTGCATCAGATATGTTAACTGACTTACGATGAAGTGATTTGAATTGCGTGAAATATAATAGAAGTAGTCGTCCAGAAAAGAGAAAAAGTGGACACATCTGTCGTGTCACGGGAAAGCAGGTTAGGCCAAAAATAGTTTAAAAATGCGTTATGTACACTCAGATTTATAGAAAAATGGTAAAATCGAACTAATATGCTGTTGCAAGCACCAACGTATGTCAAGGATTGTCAGATTTAGAAAGTCCACCCATTGGCAAACGGAGATACAGTTTGAAATTTGTGTTTTATACGAATCTGCGATAAGAGTGTAAAAATATTATTTTGCTTCTTCTGTGCAATTAATAAAATGCGTGTTAAATTTATCGTAGGAAAATCCAGAGACCGAAGATAAAAGTAAAAATGGTTCAGAAGATGAGGATGATTCATCAGCGGAAGAATCCATGAGTATTATGATGGATCCGTCAGCGCTGCTGCAGATAGAGATGCAAGATTAAGAGCTTAATGTAGGTGAGTAAACACAGGCTTTTCAATGTTTTCGTGTAGCACTGGCGTAACGTATCTTCTCCTACAAAGCAAGTATAACTTCAGTATGATCATTAATATTAAAATAAATAGAAAGAGCTGTAGTTTGCGCGAATTAATTCCACTAGTTTTGTTTAATCTTTTTATTATTATTATTATTTATTTATTTATTTATTATCGTACTGCATGTGTCGTTATTTCTCTATGAAGCTATCTTTCTAGCAGAAGGTTCATTCCACGAGTACAGACTTCCTCGATCTTATCTTTTCATAATTTCACTTATATTGATATGGTTTGCACTAGCTTAAGCCAAGTTTCACGAATGTAGCCCAGTCTGTTAGACTTTAGACAATATTATTGCCTGGTGCTACATAACGAAAATTGCTAAATTCTTCATATATAAACTTCAGATTTTGAATATTTTTATTTATTTTTGTTTAATTGCAGACGAAATTATTATTATTATTTTAGAAATACCAATAACCATATTTATTCTCGGGAGTTTACAGTCATACTAGATTTCGGTTCACGAGTCACAGCATAATCGAATGGTTAGATTTTGTGGTTGGAATCCATTTAACAAATGTGAAAAATGCCACAGGATATCAGAAAGCTAACTTGGGATTCGATGTACTGATTAACAAATAATGCAGCGGTGTCCTAAGGTATGAGTGGTTAGCACGCATGACTCACAGAAAAAATAAATAAATAAAATAAAAGTAGAACATAAACTGTGCAGTGGATCGAAATTCACACAAAACTGGAGGACCGAACTAAACTGAAGGAAAACTGATAAGCTAGTTTGTGCTGTAACTAAGATGTATTCTGATAATGCAAAATCATGTTATCTGTAATTGACTTTAAACTGAGGATCCTTACTGTACTTTTACTGGATGTAGTACAGAGTTGCAAAATATAACGCAAAACACATACACGAACTCAAGATATTGGTTTAACAATAAGAACAATAATGTACATAATTAAAATTTAAAAAAAAAAATGTGTTTTGAAAGAATAAATTTACAGTATTTAATAGTTTTTCACTTATTTTGCCTTTAGTAAAAGTAAATGCAGAAAGTAACGATACTATTGCTGCAGCAATAAAAAAGAACACAATAAAGATAGCTTGCATCCTAGTGTAAATAAAAATTGAAAATGTCCCAAATTATGAAAAATGATTGTAGTCACACTTCTATCTACTAGATATACGATTAGAGGGAGAAGAGAAACACGCACAAAAAAAAGAAAGAAAGAAAGATCGACTATTTCAAGATTTTAGAATAGAGTTCAAAGTGAAAATAAACTATAGGATCGTTGTGATTAAGTGCCGGTATCATATCAGCTTCCTTCTAATTTCTAAATTATGATATATTCTCATACAAGTGACTCTTGTGAGTTTGTGTGATATTCTTATCAAGAATTGAATAAACAGCTTTTCTACAGTTTAAATTGTATGCCTGTGCTCTGTTCAGTTTATCTTACTACTTTTTGGTTTTCAATTAAGAAATGTAAGGAGAGCTTTTCAAATATATCAGTGGTGCTCTGAAGATTTCTAGTGTTTTGAAGATACTGGATGATAGGTCCTAATGATAATACGTCTAGTAATAGGCTCATTAAATACACAATATCAGTTTATTAAAAAAAAATACAATTCGTACATTTACTCACGATAACACATACTTATTCTGTAGTTCATGCACTTTCCACCAAACATGTAAAAACACACACACAATTTGGTATTTTTTCTTCATACAATATTATTTTTCTCCCATGTTCTGGCAACATTCACAAAACAATTGAATACAAAATTGCAGTTTCCGGTAGTGTCGAGGGTGATAAGATGTGCATTATATTAGCGTAATTTATAATTAAAAGCGCACATTATACCTGTTCGGTAGCGAAAAACTTCTCAGATTTGAGTACACCATTCCCGAGGGCAGATATTTAGGTAAGCTTGATTTGTAATACGGACCCTACGTGTGTATAATACCATATCTTTATTTAAAGAAAATTAATATTAAACCATTGGCCTCAAATAAATATATTTTGTATGTTGCCTTAACAGGGTGTATACAGGTTATGAATTCATGCAGGGAAACTGTAATTTTTACTTATTTTTAATGGTAGATTTGCTGCCATTTTTCCAAATGCACAGAAAAATATTCTCATCCATTTAAAGCATGTTTGATTGCGAACTTTTAATGTTACAGCAGGATGTGTTAAGAAATATACTTATCCAGGAAACATATACCTTGTGAATACGGGTGTGGTAGTCCCTGGTTTCCAACAAATCTTCATCTTTTTATTCTATACAGAAGTCATGAATTCAGCTTCTGTGATTTATGTAGACATCCTGATTAATAATGGAACAGGGTATAAAAAGGTTTCTGCATAGTACATAACACTATAATATTTGATAGGTTAAATTTGTTTTTACGGCAGTTTGTATCAGGGTTGGCTGGTTTAAGCCATGTGTTTAAAAACAAAACGATAGTGAGAACTTCATGGTGACGATTCCACATATTAAACCATCTGCGTTAATTTTATATCATTTTCCCCTTGTAATCAAGGGCTCCCGGGTTCGATTCTCGATAGGGACACAGAATTTTTGTAAAGTGCAAACTGAGTAGTGGTTCGGATGTCACTGTAAGCAGTAGGTCTTGTCCTTCATAACCTTGCTGTTACAGAAGGACGTTAAACCTAAACAAACGAAACGAAACCAAATTGTATCTTTTCTGTTTGCCTGAATTTCTGTTGTTTTATAGAGAAGCCAAATTAACTTTGCTTAAATATCTTGAGAGAAGTTGGCAAAATTCATCGACTGCATCCAGTGACGTACACTATTATTATTATGCAATTGCAGTCAAAGCAAAAATTCTAAATATTCTTTAGTTCTAATAATGTTTAGTATTGATAAAAACACCGAAATTCCGTACAAGATTTTTTCTCATAATATCCCAGGAAACGAATTTATTGAAATCAAAATATTTTCTGTATGGATGGTTCAGAGCCAGAGTGAACTGAAATAATTTGTACTATCTTTATTCACTTCTTTTATTGATAGGGAAATTAAGTCTATTTCTAACTCAGTGAACTAGCTTTGGCTAAATTAGATCTGTACTCTGTAGTCTTTTGAAATTGTCCATTTATTTTAATAATGTGTATAACTTCAGAAGTAGGTGTTCGTGATGAAAACTGTCCCCAGGATAGAATCCAGTGGCGAACGTTTGTTACGACGGCGATAAACTTGCGAGTTCCGTGAACCATAGAGTTAATTAGTCCCGTCCTTCATAACCCCGCTGTTGCATAAGGACATTAAGGAGAAACAAACTTATTTCTATCCATATGTAATATAAATAAATAAAGCAAAGTATTTTTTTTTTTTAAAAAAAACTGGTTTGGTTTGTATATTTCATTACGATTGTTCCTATATGCTTTGTCCGTTGGTCTTTTTGAATGTCTCAGAACACAGGGCAACAAGGTTTTGGTAACATCAAAATTTGTGTTATAGATTTTTGCATGCTGAATTCAAATTTCACCTCTAAAATTTTCTTCTGCGTTATCTTACTTTTAATTTATTCAAAATAAGTGATTTTGGTGTTGGTTTGATAATATTGCAGACAGAAAATGGATCAGAAGACACTTTTATGATCTCGTTTTAACTGGGAGTGATTCAGATAATTAGCAGGTTCTCATCACATTGTATCGGTGTCTCTTTATCCTTGGTCGATCCTTGATACATTTTCTTGGCTCTTTTCACATAAAATTGGATTGGAAGAAAACTGTGAAAAGAAAGAAGGAAGGAAAATGAAAGATTAAAAAAGCCCGGGGGCTGTGGGGGAGGTCCCAAATCGAAGTGATGCTAAGTTAAATGAGGGATTTTTTGTTGCGAAGAAATCAGAAAAGCGCTGCATCTTTCGCATCCTTACTTTCAAACAACACATTTCAGCATGGAAAGGAAGAAACGCCACGAGATTTTGATGAAGAACGTTTAGAAGAAAAGGATGACTTGTATAATGCCACTGAAAATAGACTTTCCACTTTTACATTGAAAGGTTTTTAGCAAAGGCGGTAGGTGATTTGAATCCAACATGCAAGAAGAGAGGAGTTATCAAGGTCTCGTAACCATGGAGCAAAAGTAATAGAGAAGAGGAGACTGATGATTTCTGCAGGACCCATGTCTCATAAACGAAAAACAGGCACGAAATGACTTGTCAAAGTTCTAAAGTCAATATTACTTAACTTCAAATGGAATTTAATTTACTGCTGTAGGATTTTGATAAATATATTTCTGTGTTATGATTGAAACTGTGTAAATTCTTATAAATCAAGATGACATGAAATTTTGTTGTATATACGAAAAAGTAAAAGTCATGATAACACAAAACACTTAGTGCTACAACTTTTCTATGGCCAAATTTGAAATCAGCGCAGCAAAAGCAGTAAGGAATGGTGAACATTCTTAATGTTACCGAAAAAGAAGTTAAAAATTGTTGCCTTATGAATGAATGACTAGTGAAAGTTGTAATTCAGCATATATCTATCTAATTGTGTTTAGCACTTGAGAATTACATGTAAGTTAACAGAACCATTCTAACGCCATTTTATTATTTTCAGATACTGTTAACTTGAAGTGATTCCATGATTGAAGGCAGAAGAAATATAATGACTTAACAAAAAATATATTCGAAATAACTTGGTTTTTGTTGTTGAGCTGTCCCAGCACATAGTTAATGAGGATTCGTGAGACTATAAGTAGATATATAGAAATCGTCTTCTGTTAGTGAAGTTTTTTGTGTGTATATTTAAGTGTAGTCTCTTAAAAACCAGAACATTTGTGGAGGGAAGTCAACGTACGTAAGGTAAGCTATTGTTTCTTTTATTCTAAATGTTATATTTTTAGTTGGGTATGTTGCGCAATAATTCCCAGGTTGCATTTGTTATATTTTAAAAAAATCGCGTTTGTGTTTCTCCTATCAGTTGTAGGCCACGCGCATGTTTCAGGGTAATCGATAGTCATTTATTGAAAAGCGGATGTGGAATAAAAACATCTTTCGAAAGAAGGTGGGACATGACAGAAGACTTCAAGCACAGTACGGTGATGAGAAATTCAGCCGCAGTAAAATATTTGAATGGTATAAAGAAGAACGCCTGGTAATTGACGGATAGCCTGGCGTGAACTTGCCTTAGGGACCGTTAATCATTCATGATCATTTACATTTCTAGACCCTAATGCACACAGGGTGCCAGTACGCTACCGTCACGTTACAAAAAATTGCTTCATTCCACACGTTGTCCAGACACCTGTAATTTTATTTCTACATTGAGTAACGTTTGAGTGTGTGTGCAGTACTGTATACATATTTTTAAAAAAGCTTGTTTGCAGTCACCTTTTTACCTTTTTTGATGTGTTATTGAAGGTCCAATACACTTGTTATCTGTCAGTAAACAAAGCTGTAATGGTTGCTACTTTCAACATTTGCTTTGAAGTTTCATTTATGAGCTACACTGGTAGTGAGTGATGACGTCCCTCGGTGATCAGTCTTCCACGGCTGGAGACAAGGAATGTAGCAGCCAGGGCCTTTGCTGAGATACCATACTAACATTCCCCCTCCATTGGTGAAGCTGAGGGAAAGGCTTTGTCAGTATGTTCGCCAGCAGGGATCGATCCTGCCTGCCTCGCCAGTGACGGTTCCAAGTCCCTGACCCGTAATTTCTAGATACGGTGCCTTCGTGTTGAAAAGAAAGATGTCATATGTTATAAACGTATTAAAGTTTGTAAGATGCTATCCACTCATAAAATAGTTAGTTCAGGACGTCGGTAATATTTTCCAGCAAATATAATTCATTAATTTTTTTCTGAACAAGTAGTGCATATCAATCACTTTACCTACTGACTTGTAAAAAATCATGTTTAGTGTCTGACCATAAAAAATTAAATGAAAATCATTTTACCATGGACTACGTCATTACTTAGACGACGTCTGTCGACTTCCGTAACGTAATTTTGATTTAAAATTGAGTATAATCGAAGGGCTGAATGGAAGAATGAAGTAGCTCCATTTTACAAAGCTGAAAATATTAAAAATTACAATGATGTGTGTTTAATATTCTGTTGCATGTAAATAAAACTCCATGTGGTGCATATATATATATATATACTTAAGTTCGTAATGACTTGTTAAGAGCGGAATATATTAGAACTCGTGATTGAATGGACCGGTTCTTACACCCAACCCATCAGTTGTATTAAGTTCTTTTAACTTTAAAGAAAAACTTTTAACTTTACGTTCTTTTAACGTAAAATATGTAAAATAACTTTACGAGGAAAGTGTGTATGGACTCTATATTTTCAGTATTGATTTTACTGGAGTTCGGTCATGCTGTGATCGGAGCGTTATTCTTTCTAAATGTATATATAATTCTCTCTCTATAATGCACATGACAACACTCATACACTGCCAGATCTTATGTGTGGAGTATACGTATTACCTTTAGGAACAAAAAAAGAGGATATTTTATTATATTGAAAACTCCAACAGAAACTAACTTGCCCTGATCGTTCCTTTTACATAGAATGGAAATTGGAAGCGTATGCTTACTTTGATGCAGGAAAAACAAATAAACACAGTTAATATTCGAGTCCTGGCATTAGCTATTCTGACTTGGGTTTTCCTTAGTTTCATTGGACGAAAACCGGAATGCTAGCTAGAAGAAAGTCCTGCCGTTACTTTCCATATTCCTGCTTCTTAAAAAGCACTTACCAAGGAACGTCATCCTCAGACTTCTGATGAGCCTACGTTCCAGCCTAGAAATAAAGTTAACATTTGAAGCAGAAGAAAAATGAAAAGTGTATGATGTCTATACTATAGTTTGCTTATCAAGTTTTTTTCACGTTCCTTTGAAAATTTCCCGCTGAAAACTGCAAGTTAGTTTTGTATATACTGTTTGTATAGTATATTCAAGTTAAGCACTTTGCTTCATTTCATTCTGGATTTACAACTCCAGAATTTCGTAGGTTCATACATGTCACGCTTTCTCATTGTGTTCCGAAGGAAATTGGTGATATAAAGCGATGATCCGTAAAGACACAACTATTTACATAATGTCATATTTAATCTAATTCTCATCACAGTCGTATCAGAATACCGTGACTACGTTCTTTAGTTGGCGAGACGTTGACTGAATGATGCTCCGAAAGGCAGGGGGAGGTACATGCTCCCATGCGGATTGCAGCAGAGCACTGGGTTACGTGGCTGTGGGTCCTGAAGTATCCACCGACAATTCTACATGTTCCCGCAAATGCTTGATGGGATGTAGGTGTGCGATTTTGGTGCCTTGACATGACATGGAGACTTCTCCTGTTGTGGACAGCATCACATAGAAAGAATGGCAATAAGTACGGAAGAACGTTGCACGATGGATAGGTTCTCATTGGCGTCCATTGTCCTACTATCTAAGAGTCCTGGCAGAGCCGTAGCGAGCGGGGCGGTTGCCCCGGGTGCTGAACCAAGAGGGCCCGAAAGAACGATGACCAAATATGGGGGGGAAATTTAAAACAAACTGCGCTTCTAAAGTTTCGCCGTACAAACATCTGTAGCATAGGAGAAAGTTAGTTAGTTAGTTAAAAGATTAATTATTACCTCTTATCTTACAAATAAAGATCTTGAGAAACATAAAGTGAAATCTAAGTGTGCTATGTTTCAAGCAGACGCAGAGGATTTACTTCGTGGTTTATGGCTTCTGTTTACCATTGCAGTACCCACCGCCCTAGCCAGACAACAAACATTGATGCTAGGATCCTTCCACTTGGTATTTTAATACATAATTTTATGTTCATAAGTACAAAGACACTCATCTGATTTTGTATAAACGTAAAATGTATGAGGTTCGCGTGCGTATTATATAAATGTTAACAGTGATGTTCAGTCATTGAGCTTTCTTTTAGGCTTTATTTGTTTCGGATATAAGAAATGCAAAATGCTTTGCATTTTGTATGACTCGACTTCGGATGTAAGGAACAGCTAAAAAAATGTCACAAGTTTACCGTTATTTTATTGTTTCTCGTGAAGGAAAATCTAACAAAATATCGTTAAGGAACTCGTGAAAGAACAAAACCGATGCTGCCTTGACTGATAACGTGTTGAGTTCTGTTCAAAAATGTGTACCCTTCTAATTGTCACTTGCGCACACAAAATATCTTGTGTTGAGTCATGTCCCAATTTTATTATTACAATGAAAATTTTTGTAACGCTGCGATGCTCTGACGCGCCTTCTGAAAGAGAAATGAATAAAGAATTCTTTGAGTGAGAAAGGACTGGCTAATTTCGCTGTATTATCGAAAAACAAGACAAGAGCCCTGTCACTTGATTTCGATGATACTGTTGATGACTTCGCAGTTCGGAAAGCAAGGAAGTAAAACATTGCCTTCGTATTTGCACACTTATTTACAGTTTTCATGGTCTGGTGTATGAATTCTATCAAACCGAGTTGGAAGGGGAATCGGGAACTTTTAATATAAAGAAAAGAGTATGTTATTCTGGTTCCAATTCAAGGTCCCCACCCCACCGTTAATACTAAAGAAACTATAAATATCGATATTTTATCGATGCGAACTTTAAATTAAAGGAGGAAAAATGACTGTCATAGGATATCGCAATTAATGCTTTATTTCTCTGTGCCTCAGTATTCACTAGAGATTGCTTGCTGGACTCTGGGCTCCAGTAGCCTTCAACAATCGAAAATGCGCCGTTTTCCTCTGGCATCAATAGCTCATATCGCTCCACAGTTCAGACGTCTCGTGCTGCTAAGCGGTCCATTTGTTATATACCCGCACCACGGCAACTCAAAAGCACCCCCACATTTTTTTTTTTTTTTCAGAGAATCTGCCACTCTTGGCGGTGTAGCGAATGATCATAATCATGCCCTTCTGCACGTCAGTGAATTGCTTTTTGCACCGATGAACATCGTCTGACCGCTTATATTTGTACGGTTGGCCTCACATTATTCTGATTCGACCATGTGTTTCTTCATGATTGGGTTCTGTACAGATGTAAAAATCAGCAATATGAAAATATAACAATGTGAATGAAAATTACTTGGTTTTCCAGTAAAGTGTTACCTAATATTGTATTTCTTTCTTTTACAGTATATTATGGCCAAGTGCAAGAAGATAGTAACAAATATAATTGAAACCTCAAAGACAGCTATGTATATTTATATGAAACAAATCCTACTAAAAGGGTGTCATGTGGTGGAACTTGCTGTCAACATTATCCTCAGCTGTGATATTGAAAAGAAAAGCGAGACAACTTTAAAAGTGGTATCCATGATATAGAAATTAACTTTATGAATTTAGATGACACCAAAGGTGTGTACTAGAATTATTTAAATGTTCAAAGTATTACAATAGATTCTCAGGTCTGCACTTTTAAGGATTTACAACTGAATGTATACTTTTCTCTCCATAATTATGACTAGTGAAGAAAAAAGTACATAATATATTATTCACATTCTTGTTTCACAAAAATAAATGTGTTAAAAACGCAGGGAAAAAATAGTTGTTGGCCAAGCTGACAATTGAACCCTGGTCTCCCGATTGCAGGCCAGGTACTATATCAAGCTACCAGGCGATACGGCGAAATTGGTTGAGCATACGATTGGCAATCAGGAGACCGGGTCTCGACATCGCGCTAGGCAAAAACAAATGTTTCTGTGCATTTTAAAACTTAAAACATCCACCTACAAGGTATTTATATAAAATGATTTAATCTTTAAAACGAAGCGTGATTTGTGTTAAACAGTTCCTAGGGATTGGTATTATCTGTATGTAAAGTGTTTGTCGACGGGTAAAAGGAACAGAAATCACTGTGTTAACATTCAATTCTTTGCCAAAGTAAATAAGAACTGTTCTCTTTGAGAGGTTTGATTTTGTCTGTCTGTGTATTCTATTTTGTCTTTCTGTGATCGGAATGTATTTTCTTCGTGATCGGTGAAAATGAAAAACTGATTGCTCAGCGAGTTTCATTATTTAAAAAAAAAATATATTGTAAAAGGAGGTCTACAGTTTTGTAGGAACCATTGAATCACTTCATGGAAAGCAAATAAACTCAACACCTTTCTAACTTGTATGTCATGAATTTGTAACCTGAAATATGTGACAATTTCAGGGGATGGGAAGGCTCTCAAATTTAGTGTTATTTTTTTTAAGTTTTCCCTACAAAATGAAATACTGAGAAAAAAATCATTGTGTATTTTCATGTTCATTAGTGTACGGCGGAGTATAGTAAGAAAAGTCAAGTAATTCGTTTGTTATTCTGCAGGAATTGATTAATTTAAATAGCTCGCGTTTTCTACCTCATTTAGCGGAAAAGGTTTTCAGCTGTGGATATAGCAAGACTTAACGAGAATAGTCTTAAATAAATATTGAAGTATAGCAAAATTGAAGGGAAAAGGTGACATGGAAGTTCAAAATTGAATAACGTATAAGTGTGAATTCTTTTCTAGGGAAAAAAAGAGTTTTGTTCGGTGCTCTTGGAAGGCAGCTCTTCCAATTCATTTTGAATTTGAATTTAATTTTTAAGGCCAAGGCCTTTCCAATTCAAGTACTATAACTAAAGTTAAAATATTAGTTGCAGTAATAGAGATGACTAGGAATGCCCAAATGCCTCGCTTTTTATTCAGTATGTTATATGTATTCAATAAAGCGTAACGGATTATCCGTTTATATTGTTTGCATGATCTCGTCTAGTAAAGCAGATAACAATCATGTAGAGTTAACCTTTTTGACTGTCGAAATCAGGATTACAATTCCCAGTGTAATATGTATGTGTATATATATATATATATATATCGTTAGGTCCATATTTCTTTTTTATCCGTTTCTTGCTTTTGCAGTTTAGAAAGTACATTTACCAAGTCCAAGAGAAACTTTTCTGATCAAATCAAGTGAAGATATACATAGAATCGTTTCTACATGTCTTATTATTCATTGTTGAAATCGTTCTGATGAAGTACAGGGAACTCAATTTGCACATTTGTATGGTATATACAAGATAACTTCTCCGATGGAATTTCACTTAAGTGTGAGTTGTAAGTTTTGTTGTGCTGTAACAAGTTAACATGCACAGTGGTTGAATGAATTCTTAATAACGTCCTAGACGAGCTGGTAAGCTACTAAGGACGGGACCTACAGTTTAAAGTGAGCTCCGAACCACTTGTCTCCCAGCCCACCAGGAATCGAACCCAAGATCCCTTGATTGTAAGACAGCGAGCGTTACCACTCATCCACTGGGGACACTGTTAACAGCCATAGCGCCGTTGGGAAGCATTTTTTGAGAGAAAGACTGAATCACTCCAACAAACCCAGCCACGGTATTGCAGTGGCTAATGTTGCAGACTTCGGATTGGTACTGGGGAGGCACGCAGGTTTGAGTCTTACCTCTGGCCAACCTGACTGGGATCTTCCCAGGATTTCTCTCACAAGAAAAAGTCCCGAGCTGGGAAGTGAAATCTGGGAAGAGACTTCGTTTGGCGGAGTTTACCCTTCAGGTGTAAAGATAGTAAAATATTATGGCCAGTTTTTAAATATCAAGGGTCAACATTTACATAGCAACTTCCAAACATTAAAATATTTCTCGCTATTAGTTGACCGGATGCGGTAGCATGTTGACTTCACGAACCAGAGATTGAAAATTCGAATCTCGGTATATGTTTTTTTTTTTTTTTTTTCAGCAGGAGTGTTTCATTCCTTGTAGTAGAAAAAAAAAGCATTAAAATGAAAAGAAAATATTATTATGAAACAATTTTATTATTCGATCCCAAACTTCACTTCCGAACTCTGGACCTCTTCCTGTCAGTTTCACTAGACAACTACCGGTGTGGTATTTAGGTAAAGGCCCTGGCTACTACCGTCCACGTCCCTGCCTCAGAGAATGCTTGCTGAGGAAGATAGTATTCTCATCAGGAAAATATGAAAACTTCTACGTGACTAGAAAATGAAAATGAAACATTAAATCAATCTGTTTTTTTCTGTTTATTGCGAAGATGAGAATACCATTTTAGTTTCGGAAGAGGTACTAAAATTTAATACTAAACTAAAATATTCGAGTAATTATCCAATTTTGGATTCAAAAGTGGTTAGGATTCAATGTGCTTCCTTAAGGAAATGGATTCAATGTGCTTCCTTAAAGGACTATTCCACGGATTCTAAAATATAAAAGATTGCTCTTGTAATACTTGTATACTTGCTAGTAGCAATCAAGACTGCAGAAATATTTGTTTCTAACAGGGAATTGAAGGAACTGATTGGCGAATTAAGTTAAAAAAAAAAAAAGAAGATTAAAATTCAGACAAGGTGATTGAGGTATAAACGAAAGTATCGCTTGTGTACGTTGTTTTCCTGTTGATCTGAGGTGAATGCTAGACTGTAGCTTTAAAGCCAAAATCGATGCCTTCCCGTTTCTCGTACGTATACTGTGTGAGACCCAAAAACTATATAATAATAATAAAAAAATGACACTAGGAACGTAAAAGTGAAGGTTTTGTGTGAATCACGGTGTGTTTCTTTTACCCTCAGGTGCAGTTTAGGCTCTTAAAATAAGTGAAAGGCAGCCAACACATGTTTCTAATGCTCTGTAATTTTTTTCATTGCTAGAACCAGGACTTGAGTTCTTCCTAAAATAAGTTCTCATACGATCTTCCAGATGGTCTATATTAGCAATAATAATGTCAGTGGTTAATAGAAATGTGAAGTTAGTAGAAATTGTGGCTTCCCCTTGTTGGTAACTTTGAGGGGAATGCATTTGAAGACTATTGAATGTTATTGCGCAGTAGATTGGTGAATCATTGTATGACGTTTGCAGTCTTTGGAAAGAAAATCGGCATTCGTTCTGTTAGAGGATATGAATGAATGTTCTTCCTGGCGAAACATACAACTACTATGTTAATTGAACTCAGGAAGACAAATGGGTACATGTTGATGAATAAACACCTCGTAAAGATAGCGTAATCATTAATGTTTAACTGTGTACATATAGCTCATTTATACATCACATACAATCATTGTAAATACCTTTTGTTTTTGAGAAAATACGTACGATTAATAGAGTATAATGTGCGCGTGTAGAGAGTGAGTGTGTATGTATGTATGTATGTATGTAAAAGAGAAACTCGTAATAGATAACAAATAGAGAAAAGTAGTCGTAGCTTCTCAATAATTTGTACAAATCAATTTATTGTATTTATTATATTTTACTAATAATGTGTGATAATGAATTGATATAATATGTAGATAATGTTATTTCCTTCAACATGTGGCAACTGTAGTCATAGGAGTACATGATCGAATTGAGCCGTTTGAATTGATTTTGTATTTATGTTGTTTTTTTTTTTTATGTTCTTTAATGAACTGTATTATGTGCTTTTATTGTTTATAGGAAAAGAAAACAAATAATCTGTGCTTTATATTTTTTTAAATAGATTTCGCCTTCTTGATGCAGCTACAGAAATAAATTATATTGAAGTAGCTTACGAGTATTTCATTCATTTTTCTTTCCTCCTAAAAGTTCGTTCGTTTACCTTTTCCTGTGTTCCGAGTGATGCCGACAAATGAGTCTGTTAGCGGCACTCCAGTGTATACAGCTAGTTTCGGATCTAGCAAACTATAAGACCGATTTTGATGCTTGAACTTGCCTTTGAAAGCTCTTTGCCATACTAAGGCACAAAAAAAAAAGTTGGTAGGGCCTCCCTGGGACCCCCTAGGACGGTGCGAAACAAAATAATCAAAATTTGACATTTTTTATGATAGCACTGATCCCAGACCATATACGCTGCCGAAACTTTCGGCATCTTTAATCTACGCCTCAATACCTTTCAAACGGTGTTTCACACGTCAAAATCGGTGAACGGGTTCAAAAGTTACGATTTTTTTTTAGCCGAATCACAGAATTTTCACAAAAGATTGTTGGTTTTTTTTTGTCCCAAACGAATGGTACCGGATGTTTTGTGGGGGTCAATTGCAAAGCTTACTTTTTTGATGGGAGTTACCGTTTTCGAGATACGGAGCCTACCATAGTCC
This sequence comes from Lepisma saccharinum, assembly GCA_022664845.1. Lineage (NCBI taxonomy): Eukaryota > Metazoa > Arthropoda > Insecta > Zygentoma > Lepismatidae > Lepisma > Lepisma saccharinum. The sequence goes on from JAGDQP010032896.1 coordinate 18,118, forward strand.
AGAATCGACCTTTTGTATGAAGACTATGCACTTCTGTAATAGGCAGCCTTGCAAAATAAGTGATATCAGTATAAAAACAATTTCGGGAGTAAAGGGAACAGTGATGCAAATATTCTAATCAGAAAAGAAGTGATACTCATTTTGCGAGTTACTTTCGTTGTGTCGCTATGGCGGAAGGGAGGATATTAAGTGTCTTCATTTTATTACAAAGAAAACAATTCTGCCATAGTGTCGCAAAGAAAATCACTCGCAAAATGTATATCACCTCTCTTGTGAGTAGATTTCTTGCGTCTCTCATCCTTTTAATCCCGAAAGGGTTTTTATACTGATTTTTTATACACGAAAAAAAAGATAATGGTTAAAATCCGGATCACTGATATGTATAATCAGAGTTATATCCATTATCCAGCTTTGGATATTTCTGGAACTATTCTGGCATTTCCGTCCTGCACTGCCTTTTTTTATTATTATCTTGATTTCGACAGTTGTTTAGGGGATTTGAATATTCTAATTATACTTGTTACATGTTTCCGCCTCCAAGTCATACAAAATATCTGCTATTTCTGTGAATGTGGCGTGAAATTTGAACCAGGTGCAGTATGGCCAGCTGCGGTTATTGGAGATTGTGACTATTTTGAATTTGGTAGGTTACTACTTTCTTGTATTGTGTATATACTATTTTTGTTTTTAATCTGATTGTTCCTATTTGTATTTACAAGATGTTTTGATTTGATAAAGCAGGTGTCTTTCACAGTCCAGTCGACGTGTAAATCTCATATGGGGATGAAAATTATGTTACGATTGGAGATGTTGGCATCTCTAAGATGTTCTTTACTCTAGTCCCCTAGATTCCTTTTGGTCATACGTTCGTATTGTCATATTAATAAGAATTTGAAATGCATTTGAAGAATGTAAGTGCTTTAAATAATCATATGATATTGACTAAAGACAGATTTTAAATCTTGTGGGATCTTTAAGTAATTTTACGTTCAATTTTCTATTTTGTGGGGCCGGTTCGTCTTTATCTTTTGTAAAAGAACTTCTTACTATTTTATGAAATCAATTTTTATTGCAGCCAAAATGATAAATTTCTTTTAGATCTATTTGGGGACCTGATTTATAGGCTCCTAATTTCTAAATAAATACTTGACTTACGTGTAGCTTTGTCAAGTATTATATTCATTCATTAAATCACGAAAACCATCCTTAGGTCAAGAAAGGCTGTTCATTCAATTCTCGGATTTTATTATTATTATAGGCGTGACTTACCAATTAACGTCGGCGCCGCTTTCCGAAGCACTCGTGTGGGTCCGTTGTTTTGGAATGCTGTGGAGTTCCGTCGTCGTGTTTTGTTGATTTTCCTGAATGTCCTGGAATCGTTTCCCCTTTTAAGGTAGCTTTCAACCTGGGAAACAGGAAAAGACCCGGCGAATATGGGAAGCGGGGGGGGGGGGGGGCCCACAGAAACGCTTTTGTCACCCAAGGGGCCCGAGACCAATGTTGACGCATGACATGAAGCTTTATCGTGATGCAGACACCACTTTTCCGGACGATTTCTACGAATAGCAACCTGTAGGCGCTGTAGGATACCCCTGTAAAACGACATTTGGTTCGTCTCAGGATCATTATTGATTTTCTGTGATGATGATGATGGACAAGAACGCGGAATCCTTGGCAACAATTTCCTCAACTTGTGCAAACGGTCATGCGATTGTGCTTTTGATCCTTTGTAAGAAGCCTGGGAACAAGGTTTGCGGACACACGCCTCAGCCCTTCTCCCAAAATCCAGTAACACGAGACAACTGATATGCTTGTTTCTGCAGCAATTTCGCCAAGTCAGTCAGTCGACTATCTGATCGAACCCAATCATTGTCTTCGGCAATTTATTCCTCATTCCGACTGATCATCCTCCACAAACAATTGGCAATTTTATTGAAGCTTGAATGTCATTGTTCGGATCACTGCTCCTCGAATGTTAACTTCAACATTTCGTATAAAACAAAAACGAACACAGATTTGCTGCTCCGTTAGACCTGCAATTTAACACTGACGAGTGACCTCGTACCACATCTATTCTATCGCGTCTCACGCAACAGTGACAGGCCACCGGCGGGAAAGTGCAGGAACGTTATCTTGAGAGTATGACATCGGTGTTCAACGAAACAGTTCTTGAAAAAGAAATTTGAGAATTTAATGAACACACCTTGTATGTATCAGGTCCCGTTTGCGGGGTTGTACCAGGGTTTAACTTAATGTTAGTTTTTTTCCCCGCAAAAATGCTCAAGAGAATCTATTTGAGAAGGCGAGATTGTCAAGGAGTAAGACAGCACGTATTCTTAACCCCTGTTGAAATTGTTTTACGAAAACAGCATTTGACCACGCCACATGAAGTCCTGTGTCTGTTCCCTGCCTTCCCTCGGAATTGCAAGGAGTCCACAACAGTGGATAGGTAGACACAATAAATTTTGAGAGAAAATGAAAGGTAGGTCCTGTGTTTCAATGAGACCCTTCCCTTCCACTTTCCATTGCAACGAAAAAGTTCAGACGTTTGAGAATAGGACTGGCCCATAATCCACGTATTGTCAGAAGAGGAACATGTACAGGAATTTGGAATTACCTTGTCACACGCGTAGTTCATTTTAGTGACATTACATTGAAAAAAAGAAAGCTAAAATTGAGTTGAATTTATTTGTGGCTTAGGCCAAAACAAAGCTTTGTGTATGTTGTAATTAAGGTGGCCACAAAGTATCTGATTTCTCATTTGAATTTTTACCATTTCATTAAAATCTGGAATTCCAGTATTCACTGAACAAGCTGCAGTTCGATGCCACAACCTCATACGTAATAATGTCGACATGGTTTAATCTGGTTAGGTTACATTCTTTG
>JAGDQP010032897.1:0-21003 GCA_022664845.1 Lepisma saccharinum
GCTCGAGTTTTCATCCATCTTACTTTCGCGGATTCAGAGCTAGCATAAGCCGATATTCCTGTTAGCCTGGGTGCAGCACCAGCGTTTGTTTGATGAAGTATCATTTCCAGAAAACAATTTCTGTTTACATTGAAGTTGCTGGGTTGAATATAACGTTTGACGAAGTCTTGCTTCAGCAGGAAAACTGCAGTGTCTGAAACCGATAGATCTTAAAAATTACGTTTTTTTTTCATGTACTGGGTCAACAATGTTTTCACAAGCACAATTTACTTTCTTCTGAAAGCCTGCGTCATATTTATGTTGATTACGGCTGATCTTTCTGGCAGTTCTTACGAATACTGCGTCTTTACTTAGTTTCTTTTTAACCTTAGTTTAACTTATTCTCTTCGATAAGTATAGTGATATCGCCCTTCTTTGATACAAAATTAATGTTCTATATTTTAGCAAGTAATGATGTATCCTACAGTACTTGGACAGCTTCTTTGATTCAATTCTCAGTATCTGATGTTCTACAGCTTCCTAATGGTTCTTCTTCTTCTTTGTGTTTTACCTGTTCCAATAGCAAAATACATTCAGAATATAGAGTTCATAAACGAAATACTATCGTACGTTAAGATACGTACTCGATGGAGCAACACGGTTTTACTAAACGTCTATGCTCCGACCGAGGTGGCTACAGATAACGACAAAGATATATTCTACGATGAGCTAGAAAGGCTGATTGACCGAATGCCGAAGTATAATTCGAAAATTGTGTTGGGTGATTTCAACGCAAAGGTTGGGAGGGAACAAAAATATAGACCCGGTATAGGCAAATACAGCCTTTACGAAAAGACCAACAACAATGGAGAAAGACTGATAACTTTCGCGATTTCGAAAAATCTACTGGTAAAGAGTACGTACTTTGAACACATAGACATACACAAATACACATGGGTATTTCCCGATGGCAAAACTTTCAACCAGATCAATCATGTATTACTATATAGACGAAGATACACAACATAATGGATGTTAAGTCGTACAGAGGAGCGGAAGGTGGCACCGACCATCAATTAGTGTTCACAAAAATAAGGGGAAAGTTATGCATCGCAAACAGAGAAAGCAAGTGGTCAAAGCAACTGAAACTCGAAGTTAAACGATGAAATAATCCGAGCATAAAAGCAGATTACCAACTCAAATTCTCAAATAGGTTCGAAATCCTAGCCAACTCTAGTAATAATAATGATGATGATGATAATGAAATTGATGTAAGTAAGATGTGGGAGGCAATTCGTGAAACAATTAAGAGTGCAGCGAAGGAACGTGTAGGTCAGAAGAAACAACAGGAAAACAAACCTTGGTTTGATGAAGAAAGCCTTAAGCTGATGAAATACGAGAACAAGCTGGGGAACGATGGCTAAGTAATAAAAGCAAAGCAAATACCAACCACTATAGTAACGCGAAACAAAACGCCACACTCGGGTTCAGAAACAAAAAACGAGAATATCTGACACAGAAGATTCAGGACATTGAGGAAAACGGTAAGACAAATCATATACGAGATCTATACAAAGGGGTAAACTCGTTAAGAAAAGGTTACCAGCCGAGGTTAGGAATGATTAGAAATGAACGTGGAGATCTTCAGGCGGATCCGACTAAAATTGTCGATTTGTGGGAAAGTTATTTCGACAAACTTCTTAATGTACACAACGGGGAACAAACAGAAGAATTTGAAGTCCATACCGCAGAACCGTGGACTCCCGAACCTAGCGAGATCGAGATCGATTTGTCGGTAAAATGAAATAAAAAAATTCAAATCACCAGGAATAAACAATATTCCAGACGAATTAATTAAAGCAGGAGGAGCGGCACTAATCGAGGAACTACATAAATTGTTAAGTGCTTTATGGAGATGGAGGAGCTCCCAAAGAAATGGAAAACATCAATAATAGTTCCGATTTACAAAAAAGGCGATAAATAGGAGTGTAATAATTACCGCGGAACCTCGTTACTTCAACCCGTTACAAGGTATTAAGTAATATTCTTTTAACACACCTAAGTGTATACGTAGATGAAATAATTGGAGATTACCAAAGTGGATTTAGAAGAAATAGATCCACGTTGGACCAGATTTTCGCCTGGAGACAAATTTCGGAGAAGAAACGGGTACAATGGGACGGTTCACCAACTATTCACTGATTTTAAGAAAGCATATGATTATATCAAAATGGAAAAGTCATACAGTATCCTGATACGATTAAGAATTCCGACAAAAATGGTTCAACTAGTGAAGATTCTCAACGGTTTGAAACAAAGCGATGCCTTGTCACCACTACTGTTTAACTTTGCTTTAGAATATGCGATTTTAAAAATTAAAGGGGACAAAAAGGGACTATCATTGAATGGTTTGAATCAACTGTTTGTATACGCGGATGATATAGATTTAATAGGAGACGATATAAATGCACTACAAAGCAACACTGATGTCTTAATAGAAGCGTGCGATGAGATAGGTCTACAAGTAAACATAAATAAAACAAAGCACATGATAACTAGCCGAAACACAGGTAATGAAGGAAATAAAAACATAAGAATTAGGGATGAGGTCACAGAGAAAGTAAACAAATTAAAAAACCTGGTAGCATATGTAACAAGCAAAAATGAGGTCACCGAAGAAATAAAAAATCGGTTAGTATCGGGGAACGCATGTTTCGATTCAGTACAAAAACTTCTAACATCGCGAATAATATCAAGGAAATTGAAATTGAAAATATACAGAACGGTTATTCTGCCGGTAATACTTTACTGTTGCAAAAGTTGGAGTACGACCCTAGGATGAACATAAATTGAGTGTGTTTGAAAATAAGGTTTTGAGAAAGATATACGGACCGAAACGGGACGAGATGACTGGAGAGTGGAGGAGACTGCATAATGGAAAACTCCACGGACTGTACGATTCCCAGATGTTATAAAAGTAATGAAATCGCGACGACTAAGGTGGGCAGGATGGGCATGTAGCTCGGATGGGGGAATAACGAAGATTATATTCTATCCTGGTTGGTAGGTCAGATGGAAGGAGACCATTGGGAAGACCGAGTCGTCGTTGGGAGGACTATATTAGAAGAGATCTTCGAGAAGTAGGTGTTCGTGATGAAAACTGGCTTGATATTGCCCAGGATAGAATCCAATGGCTAACATTTGTTACTGCGGCCATGAACTTCCGAGTCTCTCCTCTCCGGCTTTCCAGTCACGATGGAATATAATACTCGCTTTTTCCGTATCCGAGCTACATGACCTGCACACCTTGGTCGTCGCGATTTCATTTTTCTTACAATATGGTTACAATACAATTAGTACAGTTCGTTGAGTTCTTCATTATTAAGTCGCATCCATTCTCTAGTCATCTTGTCCCATTTCGACACGCATAATTTTTTCAAGACCTAATTTGCAAACACTAAACACTATTAATGTATGTTGATTAGTTAGGGTCGTACTCCAACTTTTTCAACAGTAAAGTATCACCGGCAGAATAATCGTTCTGTATATTTCCAACATTAACTTTCTTGATAGCTTGAGCCTTAGATTAAAATTCAAAAATTGAAAAAAATACTTAATATTAATCTGAAAGGTAGGAGTTTCTGCATTGAATAGAAAGATGCATTGCCCGATACTAAGCCATTTTTAGTGATCTCGTTCTTTCTTGTTACATATGCTTTCAAGTATTTAAATTTGTTTACTTTCTCCATGTTCTCATTTTTAATTGTTATGTATCTTTTTTATCCATTCCCAAAGTTTCAGGTTATTTTCACGTATTTTGTTTACTCTTTGTTTACCTGTAGACCTATCTCATCGCAAGCTTCTACTAACCGCTCGGTGTTACTTTGTAGTGCATCTATATCGTCCCCTATCAAATCTACATCGTCCGCGTACACGAACTGTTGATTCCAGTCATTCAATATTAGTCCTCTTGTACTTTTATAACAATGATAATATCATTCCAGTAGTAACATTATATTGTGTTACCTAAACAAAACTATTGTGATCTTACCTGCTTTAAATTGGTCTTTAATGGCATCCAGATGTACGGTTTAACTATTCTTTATACACTCAAGCTGTGGTATTAAGTTCAAAAAATTAAATTTCTTCACTTGCGGTATACCATCCAGTTATCTTGTCTCCGTGAAATCGCTTTGTGTAATGGTTTGTTCCCATGACAACATTGACGTCAATAGGAGAAAACATACAGTAAAGAAGGAGGAGCTGTTAATTACGTAGTATCGTTTTATATAATTTTCCATCTTTCTAGTTTTTTTCATTTAATATGTAAATGAGTTTACATTCATTTAACCCTTTGTAACATGAATACACATGCAATTTGTAAGAATAATAAAGACAAACACTAAGTAATTTCCCGATACACATGACAAAAGCTGAAATATGAAATTCAATCAATGCTCTGATCATGGGATGGTCGATAGGATAGCTCGATCGCTATCTTTATGCGTAAGCACGTGCTCAATTTCCGCCAACGTCCATTCACCGGATTTGTCCGAAGCCCACTTAGCCAAAAAAAAACTATAGATCCAGTCCTTAGAAGCTAACCAGCTCTTTTAGGACGTTAATAACAATTCACTCAATCATGGGAATAAAGGGACTACCATAAATTTATTTCACTTGTTAGTAAACGATAACTGACAATGTGGTAAGAAGATTATTAATCTTGACCTCCTATAATATCGGGGAGTCACCCCGAAATTCTCGCACAACCTACCAAACTTTAAAATTCTCGCTTAAAAAAAATGTAGTGTGCGGGATACGCACTAGAAAGGATAGTATGTCGCTAATAAAAAAGGTTGAGAACCAATGCTTTAAAAAGATATGTGTTTTAGGATTGCATTATTTACGATTTTAAACTCTCTACACTATATAAATTTGAGTCTGTCTGGGGGGAAATATATATAGTACGTTTTTCTACGATTGGCTTTTAGAAGACCCGTTATCAACTTCAACAAAACAAAAGAGAGTACGTTTAAGGAATTAAAGGTAGATGATGGTGCAATAATAACATTCGTCTTTTTACTTTCGATATTTTTACAAAGTTTGTTTTGTGGGTATAAATTCTCATGTTAGTGATGACATAAATTATATAGTGAATACGGCAATAAAACCAGGAAATATAACGGTAAGGTGACCATTCAACGCTGGTTTCCGGGTATTTTCTTCGTATTGAGACATCTATTCCCTTCCACTTTCCTACCCGGTTTGAGAAATAAATATTCTTCAATTTTTTAGTTCATTCCGAAAGAAACATTTAGAAATGACTTCCGTCAAGGACTACCAGATGTGATCATTTCAAGGGGGGCTAATTTTGTATTCTTTGCTTTGTCGCTAAATCCTTGAAATAAGCTCTCTCTGTTATTCCTCATTTCGAAGATAAATTTTGAAATTCTGATTGACTTAACCGTTTGTTATTTCGAAATTTCAAGTTCAGGGAGTATAAATAACAATTATTAGAAATAGATTAAACTTTCATAGAGTGATGGAGTAAAAAGAAAAGATAGCCAAATTCAATGTTATAACAAGGAAGAAGTGTTAAAATTATCTCTGAAATCACAAGATAAAATATGATATGCTTACGTAACGGCAGAGTCCCAAATAGCCTCTTATGAAATGCGTGCAATATAAACCATGAAAATGTACACCAAAATATACGAAAATATGATAATAAAAGGTATGAAAACTGAAATCCAGGACGAGGAGTGTGTTTCCTTACCAATGAGCTTGAAAACGACAAGGAACTTAACATTTTCTTTTGTGAATTTTAATTTTAAGGCTGACTTGATTTACACTAGACAAGCATTAATTTTAACACCTCACGTAAATTAATAATATCCTGCCAAATATGACATTTCTTTCATATTCCAACGATATTATCAATAATAAATATTTTACTTTATTTTCTAAAATAGATTTATTACATATTTGTGTTTTTCTAGCGTAAAGAACGTAACTGGATACTCATGAATACTCGCTTGACTTTAATATTTGTCTAAAGGGGTAGCTCTATGAGCATAACTTCTTACTCGGACATGAGCATCCAGCGCTCTTATAATGCATGTGCATAAAAGAAACGAGAGGATTTCTATAGGAATGCATAAATAATTTTAATATTGAAATTATACAAAACTGAATATCTCTTTGTTGAATACTACCTTACTCTAATCACATAGTAATTCTAAATTGTCATAACAATATCGAAGTGTTCTTACATCACTACCAAAGCAGTGAGACCACAAAAATATACCATAATACCTAAAGATCTCAACTAACCTGAATTTACTTGATAGATGATAATGACATGATGTTGATATTTGAGCACACTTCGTATAACTTATAAAAGTTCAAGTCCAAGAGATATAACCAGAGGATCTTCTCACTGATGGTTAATAACGCTCGCTTCACTGACTCTTAATAACGTATATGTATGGTTATAAAGTTCCATGTCCAATACTGTCCACTAGAAGAATTCTTAATCGTTTAAACTGACAAAGTCAGAATTGCTATAACAAAGATAAAGTCTTTGTTTAAACTTTCGTTGAACCAAAGACTTTGATGATATATCGTAAGTGATAAAACTTCTCGTAAAGACTGTCTTTGAATGCCTGAAGAGATCTTGAAGGGTGTGCTTTTATTATTTCTTAATTTTGATGGTCACACTCCGTTCCCATCAACACCACGTGTGCATTGTTATTCAGGATCTGGGGAAAGGAATGGATGAAGGGTTTTCAACATAAGGTGTGATATACTTTGGTAATTTTCCTAAAGTATCTTTGTTTTTGATCACGATTTCCACATTACACACATAACTTTATTAATTGTTTTTCTCTAAAATCTTGTCTTTGATCCCGTATCGTGAATACCTCTCTTCGAATATACACCTGTTATTTGTTACGTAAATTGTTGAATTCTCATTAACAACTATTTCCCGTTAATGCCCTTTTCAAGATTGAATGGAGATAAACAATTCTAAAATATTTTTCTAAACTACATTTTCTTGACATATTGACCTTTTATTATTACTAATCTTTGTCTGCTCTGCGAATTTATATTAACATTTAATCTTGACACGTGTTTGGAATACTTCGTAAATTATGTACTTGACCTTGTCCTCCGTTATATTCCGCGCAACACAGTTATACAAATTTAATAATCTTCTACAGTTTAAAAGCTTTCGTTTTTACATTATGAAATATATTTTGAAGATTTTATAACTTCTTTGTACCTTTGTTCATTAACGCTATTACACTAGATACCACAAAGAAACATAAATCAATTATAATCTTAACTTTGTGATGTTGTGAATTCAATTTCTGAAAACTCTTAGTGTCATTTGATCGAAAGAAAGCCAGAACATATAGATTTTTACCCGCGGAACCTAAATAGCGATTGAGGAACGTCGAATTTCGAGTTTCATTTTCCCTTTTCACCAGTAGAGGTGCTGCAGTGAAGAAGAACATGAATTACTATGCTGGAAATAAACAGTACCATTTGGAGAGCGCCTTAAAGCATTGAAACATAAATTTAGCGAATATTTAAGGACAATATATAAAAGTAACGTTCGTATAAAAGAGATGCAATCCATAAGAAATATTTTGTACAGAAAATTGTGTTCTTTCTTTTTCAGTACATATTAGTATTGGTCACTGACCGAAATGAAGTGGTACTACAAGTAGAATGAATATATTATGAACATTAGCTTCGATAAGGACGGGTTCGCATGAGTAAAAAAATGTTTTCAATTCTTTTTATCGAAAGTCTTACGCTTGTTGTCTCCTATCTATGGAAAATTGTTGTAATGTGATGGCGTTAAAGGGTGTTTAGACTTAAAAACTGACAATGGGTGGTTAGTGTGGAAACCTTTAAGCCGGCGACCAAAGTCTTCAAGATGATGGAGATAGAGGATGCGGGTCAGGAGAGGATAAAATACTTCAAAGACATGTGTAGAGGCACTTTCAGAGAAATTACTAACACGAAAGGTTAACCTTTCGAGTTCATCCATTTCTGATTATCTACATGAAGTAAAGACAGTTAAAACAGGACAACGGGTTATCGCATGATCTGACATTTGGTCACAAACAGAAGCAGGTAGACATACAAAAAATCTGTCGGCTCGTTACCACAATCAGCCCATAATTTGAGAGCCGAAAACTGAAACTTGACCCTGTGATCCGTTTCAGCTCTGATTATGATGTGTTAAGAAGACGGTCGTTGATAATCGCTAGCGAAGTGGCAAGTTCTTAGACGTTGGTAAAACCGCACACAGGTTCCAAAACCAAAGTTAAAGCCATTGGTTGGTGGTGCGATGGAAAGCACTTCGTGTTGTACATTGCAATGTTGTACATTGCAAGTTACTTTCTTTTGGTGAAACTATTACTCCTGCCATCTACTGTACAGAAATTGAGGAAATGCACCTCGGGGTTATTCCATGTGAAATAAACATACTTGTTAACAAAATTCTACCCTCTCAGTTTTCTGTACACAATATATATATAAGATTTTTTCACGCACTGGTCTGCGTAAGTTCAAAACGTCAAATATTCTGTGTTTTTAGTTTACAAAATTACTTATTAGTCAGCAATGGTTGGTGCTAGAGAGTTCGGAGAGGGCTCATTTTAAAGCTCTTGAAATAGGATTTCATCAGATGTGATGCTGGGTAGGGTTGCTGAAATTGTTTTACCGCAAAAATAAAAGCAATTAATTTTCTCAAAATCGGACATCTCTAACATTTTTCAAATATTCTTAAATGTTGATCATACCTCCCTCCCTACATCTATCATGAAAATTGTAATTTTGAACGACAATGCCTGGGGAAGAAAAGGTATTAGCGGTCCACATTAAGATAAAAAAGTATTTGGTAAACTTTGTATTTCTGGGTCATTTTAATAATTAATGACTTCGTCCCATCTCGAGCTGTTAAGTTTCTAAAATCCACAAACATCCGTGTCCTAGTTGGAATTCGAACGCGGAACCCTATAGTTGTTAGCGTGACGCCTCAGACCGAACGGCTAATAAGTTTGGCTCCGTATTAAGAATTTGAATTATTTATATCTTTAGCGTTAGGCATCTATGGATCAGGCTGGGATAGGGAGGGGAAACGATGCAGTAAGAAGTCGGCTAGAGTTAAAGTTTAATTTAGGAACCATATATTTGCCTGGTGGGACTGACGAGAAACAATACGTTTACATTAAAAATATAATTTATCTTTGGAACTGGAAGCAGGATTGGTATCCTGGAATTTGAAACTGAGGATTCGAACCTGATATTTGGAACCGGGTGTCTCGATCTGAATCCTGAAACGGTCTACTAGGTTACTGGTACATTTGTAACATGATTCTATGTTAGATGATTGTTTGTGTTTTTGGTGAGTTAATTGTGAGTCCCCACTTACTACACCACAATGTGAAGATGTTGATTCTTTCGTTCATGTGTTGAATGATGTGACCTAGTGCGAGAAATATCGACCAGTCAGCATATTGAAATATCTTTATGTTTGGAGGAAGTGGGATATTTGCAACATAAAATATGTATAAGAGTGGCGATAAGGCGGCTCCCTGGGGAACACCGCACTGTAAGAAAATGGGATGAGAAAGGCTATTATTGATACTATTGTAGGCGATTCTGGTGGAGATGAAGTTGAAAATGAAGCGGAGATAAGTTATGGGCAGTTGGAAGAATTTTTGTTTGTATAGTAGTGCTCGATGCCCAACTTTATCAAATTCTTTTTCGAGATCGAAGAGGATAAGGCAGGAAGGGAGGGATTCCTTGTATCGAATTGTTATTTGGTTTGTAAGGCGGAGTAGCTGGTCAGAAATGCTGAAATTTGGTCGAAAACCTGTTTGGTGCAAAGGGAGGTTGTGGAGCTGTAGAGGTGTGTGAAGTCGTTTGACAAAGATTTGCTCTAAGGTTTTACTTAAGGTTGGTGTTAGCTGGATTGGTCGATAGGAGGAGACGGAATTTCGGGGTTTATTGGGTTGAAATATTAATGTTTTAGAGGCTTTCCAATCTGGAGGGATAAAATCTGTTCGAAGGATGAATGTATATATATGGAAGCGAGGAGATGGAAGAGAATGATTGCAGATTCTTTAAGATGACCGTAAGTAATTTTGTCATTACCTGGTGCTGTGCTCCTTTTGGTGGCAATGGTTTGTATGACTTCGTCCTGTGTTATGGGTAGAGTTAGAGGATGATCTGGAAGGATATAGTTGTGATTTGGTTGTAGCTGAGGGAAGGCTAGGTTGAGTCTATCTGCTGGATGGTGTTGAAAAGGATTGAAAAGGATGTTTGGAGTGAAGATTTCTTGTGAGTGGTCGGCGAAGTCATCAGCTTTATCTTTATCGGTGTGCAGTGCTTGATCGTGATGCAGTAAGGGGTAATGTGGTTTAGAATATTCTCCAGTGAGTACATTAACCGTTTCCAGTATTGTGTAAGGTGTGCCGTTTCTGCCAGAATTTTACATGTTTTTACCCACTGTCGTAATTTATATGCTTTTAGGTAGTTATGAACGGTTCTTTGTATCTGCCTATGTAATCTGAGAGAGTCTGGATTCCGTGTTCGTTGGTAATCTCTGTAGAGTTCTCTGGAGCGTTTGATGAGTGGGAGGTATTGTGGAGGTAGATTGTGTCGAAAACCGTTTGCTTGACTGGTAGGAATATATTTTTCGGAAGAATTTTGAATATTAGTAGTTACAGTATCGATGGCATGATGGAGTTCGGTTTCTGTTTCTGGTAAGGTGAGTGTTTCTATTCGTGTTTAAATAAACTGTCGATATTGATCCCAGTCGGCGCGATCGAAGCGTAAATTGGCTGCATTTTTGGTACTGTTTGTTGACTGTAGTTTGAGCTTAACCGGTGCATGATCGCTGTATAAAAGATCCAGAACTTCTATTGTACATTTTTGACTAATATTCATTGATGTTCTAACTGCGTCAGGAGTTGTGTTGGAACATGGTCATGTTGGTTTCGGAAGTTGGTGGATAATACCTGTGGTTTGAAGATTTATGAAGTCATAGAAATATGATTTCTCTTTGTCTGCTCTACTGTGTATATTGATATCTGCCATGATAATATGATCTTTATGGTTGTTCGATATATACTTAAAGTGAATTGGGGATAGGCTGGTTAGGTCTAACGTAGATGGTGGCCACTGTAATATATAGCTGTTGATAGTAGATGGTAGTAATGAGGTGTTCTGGTAAGTGGGCTATATCAGGGTTGTGTTGTCGATAGGCAATTTTTGGAGAGAAACCAATTGCTGTTCCTCCGTTTGCTCGTTGAGCTAAATGTGTTGTGCTCATGGCGGAGCATGTGGTACCGTGGTATGTTACAGCGGTGAGATGGTTTGAGGTGTGTTTCATTTAGTTTAAACGTGTTGACCTTTTCTTCAAGTAGGAGAGTTTCAAATATGGGTTTGTGAGTTTGTAGAGATCGGATGTTAAGAAATAGAAATATCAGAGCCAAATTGAAAGTGAATGAATGGTTCATCTTGCTTCCAGTCCTAGACTTCGGTTTCCAACGCATGAGAGTGAAAGTGAGCATATGGGCCTGAATATGTTGCTTGGAAATTTACATCAAGTGTGGTTCTGGCTGCGTACTGTATTTGTTGGAGAATGTGATGTCTTTGGAATGGATTGATATTTTGCAAAGTGACTGTGATGAGTCTTAGAAATTGGTCGATAGTAATAGGTTTGTAGACTGATTATGTGGGTGTGTTGTGTTGAGGTTGTGTTTCAGGAACCCGTATCGGTACAGTGAGTTCTGGTTTCGTTGGTTCCTCTGCAGGGCGAGCTTTGCATTTATAACTAAAACTAGGGCGTGCATCTCCACATGTGGTACATTTTGGTGGCTTCTGCATGTTGGCACATGTTTTGGTGGTGTGAGGTCCGGTGCAAAAACCACATTTAGCTTCATTGTTACATTTACCGGCCGAGGGGGCGTTGTACTGTTGACGTTTCTCACAACGTATTGGTAAGGGTGGTGATGAATGACTTGGCTCGATACGTTAACGTTTTCTGTAAATGTATGCGGAATTTGCTAGCAGATCACCTATGGTTTCCTGGTTATTTGTGAGCACACGTATCATATATGTATCTCCTACAGTTTTTGTTTTAATGCGCAGGCATTTGATGATTGAGTGTCCTTCATATTTCAATTCGGATTCTATTTCTTAGTCGGTGAGTGTGAGTTCAACTCCACGGATTAGTACAGATAATGTTGGTGTTTTTCGTGGAGGAGGTGCCTGTTTTAGTGGTTTGTTTGCCAGACGTGTTAAGTTAGCTGCTTTGCCGAAGATTTCGAAGGTGACGGTTTCAAATTTTCGTAGCATGGTCAGAATCAGGTGATTGAATGATCATGCCGTTTCGAGTCGCATTCATTCGAGTGATCGTGTCTCTGGTGAAATACTTGCTGAGTTGTTGAAATAGAATTTTTGGATTGCGAAATTTGTCCTCGAAGTTAGTTAAGAGAAATGAATGTTTTGCAAGTTCCGGAAATTGTTCACGATCGTTGATGTCCATTCGGTTTTAGGTGTCTGAGCCTGGTTCACTGGTAGTATGAGTTTTCTTCCGCGGTGGTGATTGTGTTTCTTTCGTTTCTATTGACTGGTGAACGTGAGCGAATTGCTGATTTCTCTGTAATACGTCTGGGACGATCGTGAGCAGTTACTAACGATGAGTATCTTGGAGGACCTGGTTGATCTGTCATGATTAAAGAAATCAGGGTCAAAGGCCCCAGAATCGTTAAGAAATATGTAGTGTCCGTCACGATAGTTACTGTGATGATGATGGGTGATCAGTCTCTGTACAATAACTGCAAAGTTGTCTCAAAACTAACTTGCACCCTCCGACTCTGAGAGAGACGTCGATCAAAATGTGACCGTATATATGTTAGTCTCACTCGTGCGTATTACAACACAAGGTCCTCGATTACAGGCTAACTAACCACAGTTAGGCTAGGTTAAGTTATAATAAATACGACCTACCATCCCCTTCTTGTGTACCAACTTTGGGACAACTACATCCGGGTGTTACTCAATGCATTATGAACAGTGTAGTTAAGATTGTTTAATTTCTAAGTTTTTATTGGTTATTTTAGGTTGACGTCAATAATATCGTAAGGTGCGTGACGTGTTGTCATAAGAAATAAACAGGCACGCAACAGTGATATTGTTGAAACATAAAATGTATGGTTCTAAATTATTTTTTAATTCAATAAGATTTTACATCTTCTGGGAATTGAACTGCATAATTAAATACGTACTTTAAGAAGCGAGTGAACTTTTTTGCCAATACCAACAGTCATCTTGCTGTTACTGTCTCTCTTTCTTTCTCCCTCACTCCCCCGATTTTCGGAAAAACTTATTAGGCAACGTTACTTACTTTCTTTTCTGTTACCCATTTAGGGGGATAGTCCGCACCCTGACAAAGTTCAGTATTTATACCGAATTAGTGTAATTTTAGACGTAATTATATATATATATATATTTATTGTAAAGCCATACCTTGAATACTAACCCATAGAGCCTGTGCATCCTTCCGAAAACCAACATCTATATACGTATCTGGTGTTCAAATTTTGGAGACATCATCAAAACTTACGATGGCTTGGAAGAAACTAACTCTTCTATAGTAGCAGAGTTATTTTATCTGTTTTTGGTATTTGATAAACCTCATTGTCAGTTTCTTTGTAAATAATGTAGTTTTTACTGGTTTATTAAACCTTTTCCACATCACTTTTCTCAGAATGTGAATTTGAATTTATTTATGAGTTTTAGGCACTTACGAGTCTAGCAGGGGTACGGAAAGGAACCGATTAGGTTCTAAGTTGGTTAGTTATATGCATGGTGTGACTGAGACAAACCCTGAAATAACTTCAGTCAGGATAGTCGGTGCCTGGTATCGAATCCAGGAAGTCACAAATGCAAAGCCAATGCTCTACCAACTTAGCTTCAGCCATTCGGTATTGCTAAGAACATGATCGAAAACTTAATCAGCCAAAATTGGAAACATCTTGTAAATATGAATAATGAAAAACTATTACTAATTTTACTGCTAGTCTTAAATGGTTATTTCTCTACACTTTATGTATATTGTTGTTTAACATTATTTCACAGCATATGAAGTAAATTAGTGACAGCCCATTTTGTTGAAGCACAGAATATCAATGTATCAATACAAAAACTTTAGTTGTTTATCTAATATTCTAAGATGTATTGTGCTAATAATAATTAAATCTTCATGAATATTTCGGAAATAGGTAATATTCTTTCTCTGAAGCACCTCACAACAAGAAATAGCAATATATACAAAACTGAAAATAAAATACAGAAAGGGAGAAAATATTATATAAATAGTACATCGTCAACACACGGGAATTCACCACTTCGTTATACCATTATGTTGATGCCTTAACATATCTGATCGTGAATGTATGAGACGTTCAAGAGGACAGAGAAAATAATTATATAGACAATTAACAGCAATTAGTGGTAGAAGATGTCAATTTTATTCACGAATGACCCTTCTCCAGATACTAACTATACAGAAGAGGAGTTACTAACTAAACCGGAGCATTCGTCTTAGGTCGGTGGGGGGAGTAGCTAAATTATTACGTGGAGTTCAATCTTGTCTTTATTTTCCTGGAATATTTGGTGTAGAGTACTATTACATGTAGTAATCTTTTCATATTGACATAAGAACATTCAGGAAATAAATTGAATCCGTACTGTATAATTACCAGTTCCTTCTTGTTTACTCTTTGTTTCCACGAGTGTATAGAATGACTTGTTGTCATAACAACAAATAGTACACAGAGGGCTTTGAAATACTGAGTACTGCGGAGTGTTAGACGGCATTCCTAGGTGATAAATTACACATGAAGAAATTTAGTTATAGGACCTTGATATCCATAGTTTAATAGCCTAAAATATTTGCAAAATCTACCTCTACATGACAAGAAGAACCAGTCAGTAACATTTAAGAATCATAGTTTGGTGTAGGCAACAGGAAATAATGTTACATCTGCAACATTATTATTCTTATACAAATGAGACCAAGACCACGCTAAATACTTAGAACTGCTTGTTTGCCCATATTTCTTTCCGTCTCCGGCTATGTGCTTTTTAGTTTTTAGTCAACGCTGCTATAGATTTTTAGCTCTTTTTAAAAACGCCGATTATGAATTTTGGATTTAAGGCTGTCCCTCTTTTAAATGCCTTCTTGTGTGATATTTGCCAGTTTAAGTTTTTGTTTGATTTAACCATTTCATAGTGTCTACTTTCGCTTTACTTCTGTTTCCATAGAATTCGATCCGTTTTTGTGTGAGACGATCAGATTTGAATATTCTGATGTATCCATAAAGTTTTAGTCTGCGTCTTTTAATGCCACAGTGAATATTTGTGTATTGTTTGATTTTCTCGTTGTTTCTGAGGCTGTATTTCTTGCCTGTGAGTATTGGATAAGGAGTTTTTCTTATGCTTTTCCGTTCCTTTTCCACAATATTTTCAGTGTCTGTTTTCTGCTATGTTTTCAATGTATGGATATATATATTATGCTGATACTAAATAGCCTTCAAACATACGCAGATTACCAAAAGATAGATTAAATATATTTATTGTTGAATACGAATTAATATGCTTAGAAGTAAGGATGGTTATCTTTCAATAACAAAACATATGTAACTATCCTCGAGTTACATGTCTCCCGATAACTACGTGATATACAATAAGACATATGTTGTCTCGCAACTCGGTACACAACTTGCTATATTTTTACACATGAATAGACTGATGAGAAAATGTATTCATATACATCGTATCCACACTTAATAATCTTCAGTACCGAGACCATAACACCGTAACATATGTGTCCAAACATCTTGAAGACGGCTTGTTTACCGACAAAACTACAAAAAAAAGATAGATGCGAATCGAATAACAACAATCGGAAAGAGATCACCAACAATCACGACCGTGATTGAACATGCGCTAATAACAAAGAACAGATGGAAAAGAAATTAAGATACAAAGAATATAAACACAAGATGTTAGACTAACAGTTCAACTGTGGAAGTTCAATAAAGTTTAAAAAGGATGAAAAAATGCATTCCAAGGAAGTATTTCCAGCTCACTGCATGATATCAATCCAGATAAGTAATTTCAGTTCAATGTCTAATACCAATCCAGGAAAATAGAACTAGTTCACTGGTGAACTATCAGTCCAGATAAGTCATATCAGTTCAATGGGAGAGCAGCCTTTACAAATACAATGCACTTTTGTGACCCAGCTCTTGATGGCTCACAAAAGTACCAATGAGAAAACCACATCTATAAAACTCTTTGCTACGCAACGATAGCAAACAAATAAAATAAACACTTGCAGAAAATGAAATATATACATGAACCTGTAAGCTGTTAAAATATAAAATAAACTATTTTTGTTGTTTATCATCTCATAAACAATAAATAAAAGTTTTATTTTATTTCGTGTAGAAGCAGATTTTAAAATGTGTTACTATATTTTGTTCTCTTGCTAGCTTAAACTTAGCCAATTACTGATGTAGAGCAAAGTATTACAAAGTAGACTGCCTTTTAGATATTTCCCAGCAAATCTTTTACATCTTGAAGTTTCCCAGACGGTAATTCCCTCTAAATTTTGTAGTTGGAACTAAAAATTAGGAGATAAAAATCTTGTGAATCAAACTTTGACTATCGATCCAAGATTTTACTTTAGTAGAATGTGCTTTGCCAACTATTTCCTCCTCTTGTTTCCCAGTTCGAATCTGATCTCTTTTAGTAGTACTAATGTTTCATATGTATCAGCAGACTTTTCCCTACTTCTTGTACTAGAAGCTCTAAGATTTCGTTGAGAATCAGATATCGTATCAGAATCAGTTGCAGAGACTTCTTTTTGTACAATATCTTTCTGTTTATTTCCTTTGTCTACAGACTTTTCCGTTAACCTATCACTTAATGCTTATAATGCCATCTGTATCAATGTTTTTATCATTTAAACCTGAATGTCCTGATTAATTGAAATCCATGTTTCCACTGATTACTAAATGTTTTGAGTGTCTTTTCGATTCTGTTTGTCTCCTTTTCTGCTAGATTAACTGAATTACTATTGGTACCTAAGAAAGGCCATCCTAGAAATAACATGTTCAGCTCATGCAATCCTATGAATATATATGGCAAATCCACCAAGGTAATGAGAAATTCCAACCTTACCATCTGTGACTTCCAAACTACCGGTAATTCTATTGATCCTATAAGATGTAAATCAGTGCCGTTTAGCAATTTTAGCGTAAGCTTCTGTGGCTTGAATGTAGATATATCTCCCCACTGCATAAGCTGATTCATCGATATGAGACATTTTCCAAATATTGTATTAGGTATACACTTATATATCTTATCACTGATGTTTACTTCGATCAATTACACTATTTTCTATATGTCTTCTGTATCATCACCCTGTATAGAACCACCAAACATGAAAATATCGTTTAGAAATCTAGCTCGCCTAAATGTCTCCTCAGAAAGTGATCCTTGTACTATTTGAGGTTCTTCACATAATTCCATATAAGGTATCAGTTCTTCGGAAGCTTTGGTCTGTGCAACAGTTTGTGAATCAGGAGTAGATGTCAATTTTGTTTGGCAGATACGCCTTATATGGCCAAGTTTTCCGCATTTTTTACAAGTTAATTTCCGCGCAAAACAGTTTTTCTACCTATTTTCATCTATACGTGTCGCTCGGCAGCGGTAGAAAGTACGTTTTTGCTTGATTTTAGTTTTACCTGTTCTCTTTCACTGAATTAACTTGTGAAATGTTATCCATCCTTGTCATCTCTTGTTTACTAGGACGTAATCTGTGAAAAAATATAGTGTTCTTCTCCACTTGTTGTTCAAGGTTTATGATGTCAATGACACTTTGTGGCGTTAGTTTTTCATTGGCCAATAACCTCTTCCTGACATTTTCATTAAACACACCTACTACGAGTTGGTCTAGCAGCATATCATCTGTACTTGCACCAAAGTCACATTTTGTAACTTACCTACGCAAAACTCTGAAGAACTCAGCTGCTGTTAGGAATTCGCTCTGGTGGATGGTATGAAAGGGGTATCTCTCTATTATAATATTATGCTTGTAACTGAAATATTGTTTCAACGCATTTTGATTTCTGTTAAATTACTGCTCTTCTAATAGTTCAGGAGACCAAAGATCTTTCAACGTGGCGAAAAGCTCATGGCTGATATTCGCTAAAAGATAGATACCCTTCTTTCAGCCTTGATGTTGTAGGCATCAGAAAATTGCTCTAGATATACATACACTGATATAAATTAACGCAGGGTCGAACTTTTCTAAGGATAGATTTCTGGCCATATCAATTTGAATTAAAAATATCGTTTCACAAATACAAGATCCAAAAAACTCACAAGAAATCAGCTAAGGCTCATAAATTCACAAAAACTCAAAACCGACTTGCGCCATCAATCTGCTGTTTTTAATATATGTATATGTATATTATGCTGATACTAAATAGCCTTCAAACATACGCAGATTACCAACAGATAGATTACTTATATTTATTGTTGAATACGAATTAATATGCTTAGAAGGATGGGTATCTTTGAGTAACAAAACATATGTAACTATCTTCGAGTTACATGTCTCCCGATACTTACGTGATATACAATAAGACATATGTTGTCTCGTACTCGGTACACAACTTGCTATATTTTTACACAAGAATAGACTGATGAGGAAATGTATTCATATACATCGTATCTTCAGTACCGAGACCATAACACCGTAACGTATGTGTCCAAACATCTTGACGACGGCTTGTTTACCGACAAAACTACAAAAAGATAAATGCGCATCGAATACCAACAATCACGACCGCGATTGAACATGCGCTAATAACAAAGAACAGGTGAAAATCAATTAAGATACAAAGAATATAAACACAAAATGTTAGACTAACAGGCCCAATTCTACCATACGGCACTTTCCTCTTCAAAATCAGTGTTTCCAATCGATGGCTGTGACTGTGTTATCATATAATGTCTTTGTTTCGTCTGTTGGAAATGCACTGTTTATTGCATATTCTAACAATCCTTGGTTTATTGTAAACCTTTTGGCTGAGACGATACGCTTTTTTCATTTCCTGGCACCTGATTTCGCTGACTTCAGTTTCGATTCCGTTTTCCTGAATTATTTCGCTAATTTATTTTTGTGGGAGTTTAAAAATTATTATAATTTTTTCTTACTATTTTTATTATTAATAATATTATTAAAAACTAGAGTTGTGTTTAGAAGTGGGCAACAAAAACAGCAGGTATGTCACATTTTCCCGAAAATGAGATTTTCTGACAACATGTAGATCGAAGGGCTTCTACCTACCTTGCAGCAAAGTCTGATAAGTCAAATATAATAATAGTTTTATATTTGATCGTCTTTATCTGACTTATCAGACTTTGCCACAAGGTAGAAAACCCTTCTGTCTATCAGTTCAACTTGTAAGTAATGTCATATTTTTGCACTGTGAGAAATATCGTAATAACTTTTGGAACACTTCCTTTAGTCAGGAGAATATTCTCAATCGTACTTCACAACATTCTGCTACATGTCAACCAGCTGATGAATCTCCCGCTGAAAGACATCTCTTGTATTGATGGCAAAGAACTAGGTAACTGTTCGTCGCACATCATCTTCACTTTACAATGTTTCCGGGAAAGGTGGTTATGAAGGCTGCAAAAAAGACAGCAGTCTATGGTGCAAGTCCTGGTGAAAACGTAGGGTGGAGGAGTTTCTCACAGCCATATTTCTGAATCTTAGCACAGGTCCTTCTTGCCGTGTGTGGGCGCTCATTATCACCATGCATGAGCATACCTTTGCAATTAACCAGTGCATGACATTTCTCCAATAATGCCGTCCGTAGGCGTTTAGGTGGCAAGAGCTCAAAATAGTATATTCCAAAGATATCCCACCAAACACACAACAACAAACATTTTGCAGGGGAAATTCTGTTTGGCACAGTTCCTGCGCCCCCTTTAGCACACGCATAATATTATGGTAGAGGACTCACCATTCTGCCCCTGTCACCATTCTGTCCATAAATGCCTCGCGTCTGTGACGAGTGACAGGAAACTGCAGATATCAACTCGCTGCTGCTTCTGTTGAAGCGTTAATTCTTGGGGTACACACCTTTCGAGTTTAGACACGTACTCAAGGTCCTGCAGATGACGATGAACGGTCCAATGGGTGACATGGAGTTCGCTGGCCAGTTATTCAACAGTTTACATTGGATTTGACTCCACCGCTGCTGGCAGGGAATCCCAGAGTTAATTCTTCATTCATCATACTAATTTCCGAAATTGTGATCTGCAGTGTATAAACCTGCGTGGTTCAGATAACCCTATTGGCTTGTTAAGAAAACTAGGAGAAAGATACGTACAAAATTTAAAGGAAGTATATGTTCGATTTCTTAATTTTGAAATTGTTTTTGATGGAAGTCACTGGAAGGACTTAATGTAATTATTGAAGAATGCAGGTGTGATAAGGAAACATCGACGATTTATAAGAAAGTTACATTGAAATAAGAAAATAAGGGTACAAGTAGACGATAATGTTCAGAATTGCAGCAACGAAGAGTGAAATAGAGATCATTTATTTTGTCCACTGCATAAACCATATGTACGTAGAAGCGGTTGTAAGTAGTTTTTCCGAAACCTAAGGGGAAGTTACGGTCGGGAAAATAACATTTACACAATTTGTGGAGGGTATGATACTTCGGTAGCAGACAAGATATCGGGACCCAGTCATAATTAAATCGAATTTGATTTTAATCGATTATAGGGAACATTAATGTCTTTACAGAATTTTGTTCATGGCTACAAAAAGCTTATTGCAACATGAGATGTTAAGGTATGGGGTCCTGCATATAGGATTCAATGGGAAATGCTTATATT
>JAGDQP010032898.1:0-21002 GCA_022664845.1 Lepisma saccharinum
GGTCAGAACCCCCAACGGTCAGAAACCCCAAAAGTAAAAACGGTCAGAACCCCCACACAAACGGTCAGAATCCCCAAATGCGAAAACGGTCAGAACCCCCACACACATGTTCAGAACCCCCACACCCATGGTCAGAAACCCCCACACACATGGTCAGAAACCCCACGCAACGGTCAGAAACCCCACACAAACGGTCAGAATCCTCAAATGCGAAAACGGTCAGAACCCTCACACAAATGGTCAGAATGCCCACACAGTCAGAATCCCCACATGCATAAACGGTCAGTAAACCCAAATTGAAGACAGTCAGAAGCCTCACATGACCAATGAGACCACAACGCAAACGGTGAGAAACCTCACACAAACTGTCAGAGCCCCACACAAAGACAAAAACTGTCGCCAGAAGTGTTAGATTAAACTGTCGATCTACCCTAGAATTTAGAAAATTATATTTCAAAATAAAATTACCATTGTAATAAATGAAATGTGAAAATCCAGAAATGTTTTTGATATTCAATTTTGGGAAACGTGATATGGGAACACTGACGGTGGAAGATTTCTTCGTTTGTGTGCCATGATAGCGATGGGCAGAACTTGTATTTTATGGTAGCAGTGATAGCAGTATTTGCTATATGTAAATGTTTGTTTAAAATAACAGTTTAAGCCATAGTTTAAAAAAAATGTTTTTACTTGTATTGTGACCGTGTGACGGTCACGGCATATTAGTGTGACCGTGTTAATTCCAGGTCAATTTTATGTTGCTAATGAAACATGCACTTAGAGACCCATAATACTGCATTTTTGCTACTTCCTTAGTAAATAGACATCGTGTCGAAATCAGCACTTGTACCTATCGTTAAAGCACATGATCAATTGCTCTTCAGAAAGATCTGAGATCGAATCTAATATGAATATCTAAAATTTGGAAATCATGATTCAGAAACCTCGGCGACATAATTAAGTAACAAAATCAATATCAGAAATAACTTTAGCTGAAAACATTAACTGAAGTAAATAATTATAGTGGCTTAACATTCGATAAAGTACTGTTGATGAAGATAAGGTAGGTTCGAACGCGTCTCGTTCCCATGAGGACTAACACTTTCTAATATGTTATGCTTTAATGATAAAGTTCTTTATAATAGTGCATTTTGTGAATATATTGATGAGCTTTAGAAATATCGGGCTCAGGTCAGGATAGAGTAGGGAAGACAACGTTGGAAGACAACGGCTTGGGTCTACCATTGGCCGGAGAAAGAACCCGTGATATTTTTAGTCCGAATATAATCGTGCTAATTTTGAAGATAATTATGCGTTCTCATATATTTCTGATATTATTCTTGTAATATAAGAAGTGTCTCGTTACGACGGAAATGATGGAAAATGTAACTTTCTAATATGCTTGAACAATCTTTTATTCGAACTACCGTCCATCATCGAATCAAGTTAGGATTAAAATGACCCTTTCGCATACTACAAATGAGTATGTATTTAATGTCTGAGTCTTATAAGCATTGAAACAGTAATTAGCATGGTACTTTGCTATGGCGAATACGCGAATGCCAAAGCTCTTACATCATAGTATCAAGTTTTGTTCGGGTCGATACAATGAATCCCAAGTTATGTTCGAAAGTTAGTTTGATAAGTTAGTGCCACGCATTAATTTGAAATAACACTAACATAATTCCTAAATTTTTAACAGCTGTAGTACTAAAACAAATTGGAAATGGGATGGTAGAAGTGCAAATAGGACATTTACGTCGGACAGTACACATACATCAATTAAGGAGCTTAAAGGAAGTTTATCAAACAATCACTATGCATGAAAATGAAGCTAATAACTGGTGGGACATTGAATCAAATAAGCAACCAAGTAGTTCCACAAATAATGAAGAAGCGCCATTACGTCGTGAGTAATGAAATAATGAAACGTCAAAGATTTTCACCTAAGCATTTTGATTTTGAAGGATATTAACTTACATTCATTTATTTGAGGGGAGTGAATTGTTAGATATTCAGAAAGTGATTATAGTTTAATACCTATGGTTAACAAAATGATTGTTCAATATTTATGTTTGAGCGATTTCGTGCGTTGAGAGTATCAGAAAATACACTCATTAATTTACTATCCCTGGATATTGTTGGATTTCGTTTGGAAAACAAGTAAACCGGAAGATGTAGTTTCTGAATGATGAAAGCTGATTTACAAACCTAACGCAAGGAAACATTCATGGTTTGTATATTTATACTGTAAAGAATTTATGATGTAATATGCAAATTGATTGCTCTAATTTACTGACAAATGCATTTAATGGATATCGACATTTTTTGGATGTTTCAAAGAATGCATGTCTATGGAAATATATGCTTTTGTTTGGTACTAAACTATATGTTTAGATTTGAATATTTATATGGTTGTATGACACTAAACTATTGAAGTGTTTATATCAGAATTCGGTTTCAGATAGTGGATGAACTTTGATCTGGTTATTAGTATATGTATTTCGCACAATATCTGTCTCAGCTAAGTAATTTCATGTGTATGATATGCACGGAATATATCAATAAGTCAAGATGCATGAACCGAGTACGTAATCCAGAGACGTCATTTAGGGGGCATGGGGGGTAATTGACCCCACTGAGTTTGAGAATATACACTTAATAAAAAAAACTTTAAGAAAACAAATTAAACCAACATAAAAACACAATGAAAAGTAAAGAAAAAATTTTAAACGCATTGTAAGAGTTCGATCCTTTGCATTGCATTCAATTTCGATCCTTTGTAAGAGTTCTGAACCAAATTCATAACTAAAACAACTGCTGGTAACATGCTACGCAATTTAGGGCAGTGAGTTTTAATTTTCTGTTACAGTAATTAATTTGGCGCCGACCTCAAACAAATAAATCGAAAATGAGAAAAAAATTATGATAAATGTTTTTAATTTTATTTAAAGTGGGATTTTAAATCGGGCGTTTACTTTCGTCTTCTGCAAAATGTTTATATCTACCTATATACCCTTTTGCTTTCATATCTGCATCCGCTCAAGAATAATTCTGCATTGCATTTGCATGAAATTACAATTGGATCGCCGAGAAACCCTGTGTGGTGCCTGTCCAACGTTGACTAAATTCATCATAACAGTGATTCTCAAAGGGTGTGCACGGTCGCACTAGTATCCCGCGAAATTACTTGCCTGCCTCGCGCCGCGCCGCTAGAACACAAATATTTTGATTAAAATGATAAAATAAAGGAAAAGTGAAATAGAAATTGAATATCTTTAACAACGTTATTTATTAATGAAAGAGGAAAAGTAAAAATCTGGAATTGTTAAAATTATTGACTCAAGTCAATATTTTATTTTTATAATTAAATACCGGCGAGTTTATTTTGAAACTTAGTCTGGCATGAGACATGAAACATGGTCCTCCCGGAACCATCACCGTTCGTATTTTAGTTTGGGTTCTTAAATTTAGGGTATGGATCTCTCTTAGCGTGTATAAGTACCAATTTTGCATCCCAGAGCCAACTGCTGTATACGTTCCTATTCGCTGCTGCTTTTAGCTCATTTCCTGTTAGCGGTTCTTGGTTCAGAGTTCTTTCTTTTGTGGTTGGTTAGTGTCTACATGTCTCTTGTGTTCGACAGCACCAGTGTGACTGTATTCTGAACGAAACGTGGGTCTCTGATACCCAGCGGTAAATTTTTAAACACAATGGTGGCAACCCTGGTCGCTCGTGAAAATTTCCTGTCATAGTATCTCTCCTCCACCCCCTGCTCTCCCATCACAATCAATTTCTGTTCAGTTGCGCTCAATTGACGGGAGTGGAAGTGTTGATTTTTCGAATGTACTGGGTATGGAGTACCCTGTGTTTCACATAACGTGTGATGTGTTTGGGCCAAAGATAACTTTTGTTTCTTATAGTGTAGTTAATTAGAGGACACTATAAAAGCAATTTGGACAAATTGTTATGAATAACGCCTAGTGAGTAAACTGTGCATAAAAACAATGTATCAGCCAACAACTTCGCATCAAGAAAAGCCTTGGCGAAGACGTTCACGCCAATTTCTGTAATGGATAAAGAGTTTTCCGATCGTGTACGTGCACTTTATGATGATAGTGATATGAGTAGTGATGCCAGTGAGGTTGTAGATGACTCCAATGCCGATCCCGATTTTGTATTACCTACTGAAGTTCAAGAAGAAGAATACAACAGCAGCAGGAAGGTGTACCAGACGACAGATCTTGTGTTTCTCATAACGTTGCTGAAACTCATGTTTCGGTTAATTGCACTCTTTTTTGTTATTATATAAGTATTCACATTTAATACTTTGTTTGTTGCTGAAACGTTATTATTATCAGTCGATTTCTAAGGATTGGAAATACAGATTTTTTGTAAAATGGACTCAAAACTTTCGCTTCATGAACCTCTACGAGGATTAAGTCTATGACCTTGCGTATAACAGAGGAGCGTCATTGTACTCGGTCACCTATATGTTATTTTGGGTACATTGTGTTTGTTCGTGTATGAACATTTCAGGCATGGAAGACGCCATACTTTTTCATTTTGTAGACTGTATTTCTTGAATAATACGACGATAAAAGGCAAACTGTACAGCAATGAATAGCGACTATGTTAATGCACAATTGCTGTAAATATCACGTGTTGAACTTGTATGGTATACTGACAATTGACTAAAGAAATGACTAACGAAATTTGCCATCTTACCCCGAGGTGTAGAAGAGAGATGTTTTGAGGAGTGATGCCACAATAAAAAAATTGTAGTTACAATTAACAAAGAAATATATTAATGCTTTTATTTCAGTACAAATAAATAGAATACAATGTCCCAAACAGATATATTTAACATAAATAAATTCAAAAAATGATAATTATAGTTGTTTTGAAAACACTGTACTTCTCATACAAAAGCAAACTTCATGAATGACTATCAGACGTCAATAATTACCTAAGAACTGATGAAGTTTGAACTAAGAAAAGGAGTTCACCGTTTCACACTAAAAGCCTATTTTAGCTTTGTTTGGTTGAGAAACTTTATAGCCACTCAGATTCTATTTATTGAGCTTACAAAAAATGGACTTGGATTTAAAACCAGTAAAATAATTTTAATGTCAAGTTCGACGTTTAAGCTATTGAATGACGGAAATATTCAATGGATGACAAAGGGCGTCGCCAGGAATTTTCCCAACCTCAGTAGCACGTGTTTCCAACATTGACTTTAGGTTCATTTCGTAAATTAACCGTTATCCGTTGAAAAAAAATACATTTATTTTTAAATAATATTTCAGCAACGACGTCATTGCATTGATAAGGCGTTAAAACAAAGTGTACTCAATATGTTATTCTCAACTATGGTATAATAGATTTTGTTTAATGAATTCTTACTAATGTTATGTCAAAAACTATAATTAAAAAGTGATTGAATGAGACGACCTAGTTATGCCGTTCTCATGTGCACGTTGAAAACAGATTGAATACCAAACCATATTTCAACGAAGTTATAATTTCCTTGATACGACGTTAATGTGACGTACTTTCAACTATCATTCATACTGTCCTAGATTTCTTTTCACACTTGTATTTCTAATTTAATTGCTTAAACATTATAATGAAAAGCAAATTCAATAGAAATAACTATATTTTTCTTGTTTTCATTTGCATGTTGAAACCACGTTGAATTTTAATGTATATTTCAACGAAAATTTAATTTCAACGATATAGTAAAAGATTAGTGGTCTCTCCAGGTGGATTCTGGGATAAGTGGTGAACGCGTTATGCTTCCAAGGAGAAATGTAGAGTGTTTCTATGTTCGAACCCCACAGCAGCCGCTCGGATTATTTACTGTTGGAAACAACGAACAAAATGAAACTAAATGTGTGTGTACCAATAGATAGCAATCGTGCTCTGTTTTGGTCAACTAAATCCGTTTCTTCATCGTTTCTTCTCAACCATCATTCAACGTCGAATAAACCGTTGAATAGGCAGACATTTCAGTACATTTACCACGTTAACATAACGTTTCGATACTAACGTTTAATCCACGTATTTTCAACGTTTGTGTGTTACTGGGGAAGGGGGCAATGTTAAGAGAACATTATATATGGGGGGTCATTGTCACAGATGTGGGAGAAATTTACATATGAATCATAATGAGAAGCAAGTTATACTCATTTATTTATTTATTACATAGACTGTTACAGAACGTTCATTAATTAGACTCCAGTGTACCATTTTCTTAAAATAAGATAAAATTAATTTATGGGCGTACAATTTTATTAAACATCATTTTCTTGTTAGGGTTTTCTCCTTCTAATAGCACTATCGTTTGTAATGGCAAAGCAAGGAAGTACACAGCAAGATATGGCTGTCTTAACACTTTTTCGTGTCCCAGGGCGACTATCACCTGTTTGTATTAAATCAACACAACAAAATGTTGTTGACTTCGGTAATTAAACACAATGGATGTGTTTTTAATGCTGGTTTAACAAAACATTAGTACTATCAGAGTGTTGAATTAACGAAATCACACAACAAACGGTGTTAACAAAAAAAAGTGGTGTTGGCCTCCTCGGGAAACCGAAAAGTGTTTACTTAGTAATGGACAAATCACAACCAACAATGGCATTTTAGAAAATGTGTTGGATAATTCTTAAGAATATCTATCAAATGAAGTAATCCATAATTTAAAAATATTTGTTACTGATAAGAAATTTGAAGTCCTGGACTATGCAGGTTTAAGTTAGTGGCGTTCAAATATCTCGGTTAAAAGAATTAACTTCAAAATGAAATAGTTCATTTCATTAATGTTAATGTTAGATGAGTCGCTTTTCAAAATGTCAGTATTTTTTCTTGATTTGTTCGGCATATTTAAAAAATTAAAATTATTTTTAAAGAATGTGTATCTTACGATTGGCTTACTCGTACATTTTAGTCGTGCCTACTTGTATATACATGTGTGTGTGTGTGTTTGTATGTGCGAAAGCGAGAGAGAGAGAGAGAGAGAGAGAAAGAGACTTTTTCTTTATTGACTTTCTAGAAGAACTACTTCAACTTCATAAAACAGAGTACGTTCACAAGAAATAAAACTTACACAACAGTACAATAATGGCATTCGTGTTTTTACTTTCGTTGTTTTCACATAGTTTGTTTGGTGGGTATAAATTGCCGTATTTCGGATTATATACATTGAAATAATTATGGTTGACGAAATCTAACGGGAGAATTCCAAATAGCTTCTTATGGAATACAGGCAGTGAAAAACATACATCAAATATATGAAAATAGACTAGTATTTTGTATAAAATCTGAAATCCTGGGGAGCCAAATGCCCTCACTTTGTTCCTCCCTGCCGACGCCCTTGTTGACAACTAATTTACTAAATGGTGATTATTAGTGTTAATGGGGAATAATTGTTCTAGAATGTGATATACTAGCGGTTTGCATGTAGAAATATTCAGATAACAATGTCAACTATATGACAAGCATTGTTGCGCTGATGCATTTACATGTCAGTGTTTTGATGTTGATTAAATAATCTAGCTGTCTTATCTGTCGTACAAGTTATTTCAATGAATATATCTGGCTTACTACAGTTCAATTTTTATCATTCAAATTATGAAGGGTATATTAGTACTGGCAGTAAATGTTCACTGTGTTGGATTTCAATGAACCCACGAAAGCCTGTGTAGATAGTATACGTTGATAAGAGAAGGTTCTGGAATACTTATTAAATTCTATGAGGTAAGCAAACAATCTGTACTACTAATGACTTCTCGGTACATTTTTTAAATATACAGCGTAAACAGAGGGATAAATGATGTACCATTCTTTATGGTACAAGACCTGTGAAGGGGAATGCAACAAGAATATTGGATTCAAGTAAGCAACTAAAACAGTAGAACAAAATGAAGAAAGGCAACAGTTGAAGTGAAAGAAGTTTATGTGACAAAGTATGTTGATCCTTTTAGGATCCCTTCTAGAAAGTGGCAAACTTATTGAAATATGAATTACAAAATTATAGTCATATAAAAAATGCAACACAGTTTAAATTATTAAGGAGTTTCAATTGTTTTAATTTGAATTTGTTCACTTTGAAATGCTGACAGTTAAATCTAAACAATGGAAACGGATATTTTTCAGGTGTCGAGATTTAAACAAGAGTACACTGTTAAAAAAAATGAGAACGTTCTTTGATATATAGAGTAATGTTACCTATTCAGAAATGTTTCAGAGCAATCCTAGAAAAACACTGACAGATGTCTTCTACGTTGTTGCAGGTTCTCAGTTTTCAGTTCCAGGGTGATTTTCACAGATACTCAGAAAGAGGAAACTGTTTCTTATCGTAATCAAACAGGTAATTCTGCTCAAGGGTTTTCTGTCGCCATTTTGATCACGTATGTTGGCAGAAATGAGATGTATTGTCAGTGACTGTGGACTAAGATAGCTAATGTGTCTGAACATTTTTAACAGTGTGATTTCATCTTAAATTTTTCTTTAAATTTTATAACCTATGAAAATGTTAAAGTATTCCTAAAACAAAAAAATAATAACAAAGATTACTTTTGAATGAGAAATAAATTGGATATTAAAAAGATGTGGTAACTTTATAAACTTACCTAGCAGTAGTCATTTTCTCCTATTTCTCCCAGATGACAACCAGACGTTGCGTTGGCTGGTCCATGATTTAACATTTAAACCAGAATTCAATTTTGGGCTTTCTTCGTTAGCTCCAATAATCGTTTGCATCTTGATTCCTTCTTCTGTTATAAGCAAAATTAAATTAAACAGAGTTAGAAAGGTGAAAGTGACATAGGAAGATGGTTACTTTACTATGTAAAGAGAAAAAGGTTAAAAGATGATGGTTTAAATTCTATTTAAATAAATTTGTATTTCATGTACTCAATGATTATTCATGAATAGAATAATTTCTAATGTACTGAAACTACGAGCATAATACAAACCAGTTCGTATATCGATTGCAATACCTGTGACAGTTTTATATGATATTCCCCTTATTAGTATATGCAGCAGAACGTATAACAGTAATACTATATAATCTATGGAGAAAGGATAAAAGGCCGAAGGTAAAACAACATCTGTTCCACCAAGCGACTTGAGAAGAGAGTGGAATTTGCCCACCTTGTTGTCTAAAATAATTTAAATTCGTAATTTCTGAACGTATTTTATATTGTGAAACTCTGTTTTAATGTTTCCTGCCCATGTAAACATTTCAATGTTCATTTTATTTACTTTCATTTCGTTACCATCTAGAAAACATATACAAGCGGGTTAGTTAACCAAGAACCCATAACGTTTTAATTTCAAAGTTGGCAATTGTAAACACTTCAACGTTGAAACATCAATACTAAATCTAGCAACTGAAAATTTAATGGGGGTGTGATACACACATATTCAACAATAAAACAAAAATAATTGTTTCGGGCGACTTGAAATAAGATTTCCTCACCATTGGTTTTTGTGTGATTTAAAGCACATCTAGTGTTTTCAAAAACGAGTCCTTTTCTCAAGATGTGATGCCCTTCTATGGATGGTCTAATACCTTTGGAACCGAGAATGTTTGGTATCTGAACCGATTGTAATTGTACCGACATGGGTTAGTGACTATGAATTTGAATTTAATTATAGTTTTTAGATAACTTAGAAGGGAAGAAAGAGGTGTTGGAACGAAGTCGGCCAGGGCATATTTTGCCATGACTGAGGAAAAACCCTGGAAAAACAGTTAGGATGATCGGCGGCTAAGGCAACGCTCTGGTAACTGAGTTGCAATCCCTTGGTTTTATTTCTATGACTAGACGTTAACAGATGCTCATATTTTGCTCCATGATTGCTATGTGAAAGGTAGTACGTATGCAGTTCTTAGGAACTTTACGGTACGACTTTGAACTGAGCCTGATCTGTGCTGTGGTGCTGGGCTAGGGTGACAGTCATCAGAATAACTGAAAGATTTAGGAATTAGGGATCAATCGTGTCTTCTCTATATTGTTATAACCTTATATAAAATTAATGTCTGACATAATGAAGAATATAATGAGAAACGTCAATGAGTAGTTTCAAAGTACCATCGATGTTCCTTTTACTCCTCATTGTTAACTACTTGTGGGTTCCAAGCGCAAGAAAGACATTTACGAAGACCTATCACATGCAGAAGACAAATATTATAAACATGTCTCAAACTAGTCTACGGTACAGAGCTGTCAATAAATATTGTTCTCGATATAGTACAATAGCAAATGTTTATGTTTGTCACTAACATAAGTTATTATAAGCGTACATGAACATCGAATTGCACGTTCCCACGAGATAAAGATTCTAAACCAAATATGTTGATTTTGGTTAAACATTATCGTTATAGAATTCGAAATCAAATTATTACCAACTTAGGGAACAAAAGCAACTGTTTTATTTTTAAAAAATTAACTAAACGAACATATTATAATGCTGCTTACGACTCTGAAATGTTCCATCCAATGGAGCTGAACATCTTTACTAATTTCAACATTCACTGAAAATTCAGATTATCGATGATGAAGCAGTACAAAGACGTCACATCATGAACGGGCACCATCATTATTGTATTTAGAAAACGTCAATGTTGGTTTTCTGCAAGCTAAAAATAAAAAAACTTCACAGTATACAAAACAAAGTCATTTTGATTATTATGATAGCATACAGGTGTTGAAGAAAAAACATTAGTGTGCATTTAAAGGAAAACAAATTAAAATAAATTAATACTTAGAACTTATGGCAAGGTACTGAAGTGCGTACAGCGATATCAGCGTATATTCTTTATAAAATTACGGAGAAAGCTAAAAACATGAAAATAAAACTGTCAGCTTTAGTCTGTCCGGTTGTAGAAAGGGGTGCATAAATCTGATCCCAAATCTTGCCTCGTGAAATCTTAACAAGTAAAACGCTAAACCAATAGAGGGGACATGCATTGGTTTTCAGAGTCAACAGATTAAAAAAACTTCGGAGAAATAGAAATTCACAAACCCAAATACTAAATGTTTCTTCCTACCTGTTTTAATTACTAGAGAGGATACTAGATTTTCTTAGATCCGTTAAAATGAGAAGCAATTGAAATGTTTAAGAGAATTCACAAGAGATAGATATTAATTTTGCTTCTAAATTGCGTAACCTTTGATCTTGTATATTGATAATATTTCTATAATAAATAAAGTTAATAGGAAGAACGTTAAACCACAAAAATATGAAAAGTACAGAATAACATAAAGTCTCACTGTGTCCATTCAGGATTCTGTCATATTGACAAAATATTAATCAAAGTATGTCATGTTACGCTCGAAAAATAGCTAATATAGTAAACTGAAAACCCTCTAATATTTTCTCCTACTTTATCCATTACACACACAGAGAGAAATTTCAATGTTTTTTTTTCTTTTTTTTACTTTCGTATTATGTATGAGTAAATAGATTAAACGTGTAATATATGACATTTATTTGATCGTTACGTAACTATTTGCAGTACAATTAAAAGGTTAAAATACATGGTTTAATCCAGTTTCAGTAAAAGTAATATGGAAAACACATCAAATGTCGAGAATCCTCTACAGTAGCTGACAATGTGACGAAGGTGTGCCCAGAAATGATTCCCCTTTTTATGGATATTGTTCAAGCTCAAACTTAAAAGCAGTTATTGCTTCTGCTACTGAATTTTGATATTCAAATATTATTCGTGTAAAATCAACTGTTTGTTGTTTTATTGCAAAATCCAAGATCGAAAAATTCTTACACAAGAAAACAAAATAGAATATTATCTGTGAGACGTTAGGGAAAAAAGGTAATCTATATTTGGTGATGCATACAAATTATACATTTTAATTACTGGGTAATACCGATCAAAGCCCGAACACCTACTTAAGCTGTCTTCTAAATTACCAATTTTATTTTATTAGTACGGATGCACACAACGACATCTACAAATAGCCTGGTCTGTAGGAAATTAGCTTCTTACGTAAACATAATTAATATTTTTTTTTACAAAATGAAATATACAGAAAATGAACTAATTTTGATAATTCAGTTATATCTAAAAGTTCATATAATTCGTGGATATTAACTAACAACTACTTTCATTGCAATGCATTTTCTTGCATCAGTGATTCTCCACACTCTCCTCCAACTTTAACATTTTGGCTGTCAAAAATCGTTAGAAACCGTACAAAACTCTACTTACAACCTCCCAATTTGACTTTACACCTCCAAGCTGAAAATCCTAGTGGAACCCCTGCTAATGATGCAAGTGATGATTTTTATTATCATGATGAACTAAAACAGTCTTGATTATTTCGTTCCGTGTATAGTGCAATGTAGCATATGTGGCTTCAACAATCGAAATACCAAATAATTACAGGAACTAGATATTCCTTATTAATATTTCACAATAGAGAAGCAACTGAACTTCTATTTGAGATTCGCTGATTCTCCGCTCTTAACGATATCCATATCCCGTTAGTGAATGTTTATTTATTTTTCTTCATTGAAAGTAATCAATAAGTTTGAAGCTTAATAGATGGCAGTAAGCTTAGTACTAATTGCGGAACATCTATGATTTTTACATTTGTCGAGAGTATTAAGTAATATATGCTCCTGTTAGGACTTAATAATATTTTACAACGCTTTTAACTCTTGTTTTCAAATCTTTGAACACTCTTCCTTATATTTCAATAATTCTGTACGAATGCATAGGTAAGTGTTTAACTACTAGGTAATATAACTCCAACATTTGATTAGTGTTTAGGATTTAGCTCTTTCTTTTCTTTTTCATTAAGCATTCCTGGTAATGCCAAAAAAACTAAATTGTAATTTACTTTTTACAGAATACGCCCGTTGTATTCTTCCTAAATAAATACATTTTTGCAGAGGTGGTTTTGAATACATTTCCGCCTTATTAAAAGTAAATGCCTAAATTCTAGATAGCACTACCAACACACGAACGAAGCAATAGCGGCGATTGGAGCAACATAGTCACACAAGAGTATATAGAACTTCTCGCTTGTAATTTATAAAGCAAGCAAATACTCTATCAGCCTTAATATCTGCTGAATAATATTAAACGTATATACCAAGAAAATCACGGGGGGAGGACTACTTCCCTGAATTCTCCAAACTCAACTGTAATTATGTTGTCTTCTTCTTTCTCATTTTAACATTGCAGAGATGGTAAGCCGAACCGAACGCCTTATATGATATGGATTGCTAATTGGAAATGTTGGTTTTGACTTAAGATCTGTATTTTTGATCGAATAATTTTAGCACTACCGCTAAATGCAAGAACAATCAAACATATCAAAATTAGCCACGTTGTTGGATACGGAGCACAACAATAAATATTGATATTAACAACACAAAATACTCAAATTGACACAGAAAATATTACAACCGGGATCTCCCAGCATTCGATTGGATATGATACCCTTTACACCAGCACGGCACGGCCAATTCTCTATGCATACAGAACACTCCTAACACCTTGATAAAGAAATTAAAAACAGTTTGAGATGCACTGATAGATGACGTTTTATCGCATTGTTTCTGATAAATGCGTTGGTAGAATCAAGGATTGAGAAACATTTTACCACTTCGAAGTGAGAAAAAGTAACTATCAATCTTGTGAGAAACTATTTTATATAAACAGAGCACCCATGTTTAAAGTGGATGAAAGCTCTCTGATGATCTTCCCTTTTAGTAATTAGGACATCCATAGTATAGAATGATATTATCTCAATAGTTTGAACCTTCCGTAGAAAAAGAAAATGACCAGTTTATCACATAGATCCCAGGAATCGAACATTCTATGATTATTTGAATATTTTACGTGGTTCGAACAAATTATTTTTTCATGAAAAACAATGAAGTTCTGAAGTTTACAGATCATAGATTCTTTCAGCTATACAACTTTATAAGCCAAGATAAAATCTTGCAATCCAAAAATGACGATACCATTGCATCATTTAAACGAAAACACTAATCTTTAATAACAATCAAAACGACTTGCTTATGATTACTGGAGTAAGTCGAAAGACTTACCTCAACTTCGTCATACTCCGCTAGTCAAGGTTCCATTTCGTTTTTCTTATCTTCATGTGCAAGAAAACGATTTTCTCCTTATCCACAAAATATACTGTATATGATTCCCATGAAATTCTGAAAAAAGTGCATATTTTTAAGACTATAAATTTAAATGTTCTTACAACTATATTTTAAATAGCAATTTACAGAACTTAAAAATATATCGGAGACTGTATTATGGATTGCGGACAAAAATGGTTTCTCTGGGATTTCTAACCTAACCCACTGATTTTAACGGTAAATTCTTATAGTATTAGGAAGCGGACTACTAGGCCTTGTTTTCACTTTGAATTTCCCTTCGATTTCTGTAAGTCCCGATGTGCTAGCGTTCCGACATATACTGACACGACACGCCGACCCTGTCCACACTCCCTTCTTGTGGCTCTAATATTCCCTAGAATACGTAGCTATCGATTCACGCACTTTGAGTACTCGTTTAACATGTGACATGTCGGAACAGGTAAAGTTTTGTACTTGCCCAGTTTATTACAAAAATACAAAAGAATGAGTTTCTCGAAGATTTAAATATGCCGTCTAATTTCTAATAGCAAAATACAATGTGCCATAAATTGACGTCTACATGATCTCTTCATATGAAATAGGAGTGTGCATAAACTTGATGCTGGTCTATTTGCATTATGTTGTGATGTTCTGTAAGTGTGTCATTTATTGAAAAACTAAGCATCCAATCATCTAAGGGCTAAAACCACAAACTGAAGATCAGCTTTGGGAATGCAAAGCTGGTTTCGGTGAAAACATTCAAAGCGGTGAGCACTCACTGAGCACTCAGTGAATTTAAGTGAATTTGTCCTTTGAATGCCATTGACTGTTTCCGGCTCACTCTGAGCCGCCGCCATTTTTCCTACCAAGAAATCTCACGTTCTATTTGAGCCGGAAGAGTTAGTATAGGCAAAATGGCTTCCCAAGCAGAAAGTTTCAGCATTACGTACGAGTATAATAATACGTACTATGAAATATGAGCAAGTCATCAGCTGCACGTCCTGCTTCAGTATAGTAAGATGTTAGAAAAACATAGTATTTGTATTAAATACAGTTTATCTAACTTATGGTGCACGAGAGATGCATGCATATAGACCTATATATAGTTGTGTGTTTGCTTACACCAAAATACGGCACTGCGAGGCGAGAGAGCTAAATCGCAACTTTCATATAAACATCACTCTGGCACCATTTTCACGTTTTATTACAAGAGTTTAAAATAAGTATTTGTTTCGTACAAATTAAATTCTTGAGCTGTTTCTAACTTGCTAAATTAAATTAACCAGACTGCTAGTCACATGTTTCCGGGCTTAAATTGGGATTCGAAACTACAAATTATATTTAAAGTTTTAGGTAGCAATTTTCATAAGCTATTTTCGTTATGGTGTACTTTAGGATAGCTAGCTACTCTGCCGTATTTACGTTACGTTTTAATTCCACAAGATACTCATATGAATTACTAGCGGCAACAAGCAGTTCATAAACTGCTGGTAAAAGGGGAAGGTTCTAGAACGCTGGCCCAATTGCAGGAGTATTATATGTAGAGAATAAGGTCACTTCTTTTGAAATACTTTTTGAAAAATGGAACACTTTTTTGACTTGGACTCTTGGAAGTGGAGGGGTCAGTGTTTTAGAACCTTCCCATCAAGGTTTGAAATATCATCTAAATTCTTCTCTTTCTAGGTTAATGTGAGTAAAGTACAAAATTCCACGTATGTGTCAGGGGATGCGCAAGGTTCCGTGTGATTTGGTTAAGCATGTTCTTAATCTCAAAATGTACAAGTAATCCGAAATTCATATTAATATAAATTCATGTTACTAATTATGAACAAATAAATGCATTCCTGCATAGGAAAAAGACTGGACTCACTGTTATTAGTAACCCAAATCGTCCACCTAAGGTACAATTGAAAGGTGTAAGTCTAATAATGGGCCACGCCTGCTCACTTTTGGTGGAACAAAGAAATTAATGCTTTTAGGAGAAAGATTAATGTATTCACCTTTCTTCCACACTAGTTTATTTTAGTTCATAATTCACAGGATCCAGTTGTGGACCATGTTTACATATTTACATTTCATGGCATATTTACAAGTACATTTACAACTTCCTGGCGCGCCATGTTTACCACCCTTTGCGCTTTACGATATTCTGTTGTTCGTCGAAGTTTACCCATGCGCTTTTATAATATTCAACTGTTCGTTGAGCATAAATCTTAACTGTCATTCGAAGGGTTTCCGATCCCAAACGCTCACTAAGAACTCAATTCTCAGTGAGCCGCTCAGTAATTTGAATTCAGCCAATTATTCTCCAAATGTCGATAGTCCTGACTGAATTGTTTCTAGTTTTCTTGGGCCACTCCTGGTGCATGCTGGGATACATCTTTGAATTAACCTGTGAACCGATCATTGTTTAGATTCTGCACGAGCAGAAGAGACAAGGGTTCTGGTCTAAAATGATATAAGAGTTAAGAATTGAATTGAACTATTAACTTCCTAAACGAACAAGTAAGGGTCCAAGGGTGATCCCAATGGTTTCGTTAAAATTGGCTTCGTTGAACGACTCTGTTTAAAGGACAGCCAATGTACGCAAGCCAGAAACCACGCTCACAGAACGCCTTCTAACCGTCAATTTACATAAATACGATGGTTTTTGTCTGTAACTGTCAAGAAGAAATCAGAATCGCTGTGCACATTAACTTATTTTTCTAAGATGTACTGCTTTTGAAACTTATTTAATGGCCTATCTAAGACAGGCATGGCCAAAAGCAGGCCCCTGTGCCGCATAATTTGTGAAGTCCGCGAATAGATCAAATCTATATAAATTGTAATATGTAATAAATTTTAATTTAATAACTTACCTTTAAAATCAAGTATTTTATATTGTTCTACCAGTACTAAAATGATTTAGTGAAGTAATTAAATATTGGTAAAGTGCAAAGTTTCAACCCGCTTTCTAGGGTCACGGGGCTCAACGGTTAGAACGCTCTCCTCTAGCTTCGGGAGGCCAGTTCAAACCCTGCTGGTGCCATGTGGGCGTTATAGTGAACAAGCACTGTGTACTTGGGTTTTCTCAGGGTTTTCCCGTTTCCTCCAACTTTCTTCATTCCACCATTATCAATCTGTCCTGAGCCACAGTTGCCTAATGGCCTTAAAATTAAATTGAAATTCTACCCGCTTTCGCCCGACAAAAACTTGCCAAAAGGCCTTAAGTAAAAAATCAAATTTTACGTCTTTTGACATGTCACAAGTACTACTGTTGCCTCACAGATGTAGCCTCGGTAGTAATGTAATCGGGGAAACATTAGAACAGCACAGGCTGTGAGTGTGGACGAGAAGACGGGAACAGCGTATCGTGTCGGTGTAATGGCGACCGATAAAGAGCATATTAGACACGGTTTACTTTTTGAGTTAGATAAAGCCAGTAATGCGGCCACTGTCTGCAGCAACATTCGGCAAGTGCATATTGAAGATGCAGTTGAGGATAGTACATATTATGGATGGTTTCGATGGCAAAATCAACTACGGTCCACACGTCCATAAGTGTTTTCAGAAAAGGATCTCGACCAAGCCATACAAAACAGCCCGAATCCAACCGTACAGGAATTAGCATAAATAGTCTAAGTGCACAGGACAACAGATGAAAGACGGGTCGAATTGCTGGATTGTACTACAAAGTTTGATTATTGAATTCAACATCAGCTGACTGCAACAGGAAAAATGTATCAAACCTATGTTTCCTCGCTTTCTCGGTACAAAAACAACCGGTTCTTGCCACGAATTTTATCTGTTGATGAGAACTGGGTTCTGTTGTGTAACATAAAGTATCGAAGGACTTATGAGCCTCCTCCATCGAAGTACAAATCAAGACATAAACCCAAGAATGCTCTTAAGTACGTGGTAAAGGTATCCTCGTGCGAAGTACACATGAGGGATAGCTATGGAGGTAGCGCTCCACATATTCTTGACCAACGGCAAGATATGAGATCTCATCGCTCGACCATTTTTACCTCCCAAAGTGCACATGAATACCAAGGATACTAGTATACGAAGGTATACCAAGGAATTTGAAAACAGACTGAGGGCACCTCAGAGCGCCAGACACAGGTGTACTGAAGAAAAGTGTCTAGTGTTCTGGCCGGGATTTCAACCCGGGCTGCCCGATTCAAAGCCAGACGGGCTACCGCATGAACCACGGCGACTGTAGTTAAGAGTGTGCTGGAATGCCAAATGCATAATTCACTGCCAGGTCCTGGAACCTAACCAAACTATTCATGGTATACCTTTTCCTGTTAGCAGTAAGACAGAAAGCGAGCAGTTTT
This sequence comes from Lepisma saccharinum, assembly GCA_022664845.1. NCBI lineage: Eukaryota > Metazoa > Arthropoda > Insecta > Zygentoma > Lepismatidae > Lepisma > Lepisma saccharinum. Next base: position 18,451 of record JAGDQP010032898.1, read on the forward strand.
ACTATCTATCACTATAACGCAAGTCTAATGCTGCTGTTATCACCCGTCAAAAAAATGGCGTTTTTTTTTTTGTTTTGTTTTTTGAAGTTTTATCTCACCAGTCTTATTCTCCTTTCTTGGCCCTTACATGCTACCATTTATTTTGTCCCTTATATAGCTCACTTGCTCGGTAAGTCTTTGATGATGTGAAGGTTATGAAAACTGCCGTACAACAGTGCTTCGACTCCAAACTTTATTACTCTTACCGAGATGGAATCCATGTCCTACCAGAAAGATGGCGACGGCGATTATGTACAGTCCTATGTGGGTTCCATTGTATGTTGTTCCCACTTCTATGTACATCAAAAACTAGTTGAACTTCTGCACGTACCCAATACGTTATAACTATTACCTTCAATAATGTCGAATTTGTTTTAAGTTCTGTCTAAAAGTATGTGGCCCGTGACGCTACCACTCATCATAATTTGGTCTTCGTAGCAAAAGAAGTTGGCCAAGCCTGATGTCAGGAATAGACAATTCCTGGGTAGTCTTTCTCCGACGATTTATTAAGTTCCGAGACCTTGAGAGGGGTGAAGTGCGAAGAGCACAATCAATCAGCGATAGAATCCGAGCAGCGTTGCCAGTAGTGTTTGTTTTTGTTGAGACTTCCTTCTTGTTGGTAGAAGTCTCCGACTAAGCACTTTTCACAATTATTTACAGAATACCTGTCTTTTCGCGCATACAAGCAAGCAACCTTGTGTAAGCTCCAATTATTAATTTATTATCTCCTCATCAGTATATTTATATTTTACACCCTGAAATATGGTTCAAAATAGCCTTGAGCTTAATGTTATTAGTAGCAATGTTCATTGTCAGGCAAATATCCTTTCATTTTATATATCAATGCCGTTTAGCTATCTAAGGTTCTTTATTTTTATTTTGTATGATCTTTAGGCATTTCTGACTCCGGCCCCAAAAGTTCTAAACCAGCATACGCTGTAAAAACTGTTTCTTACCACTGATAAAAAAATGACAACAAAAATATCTTAGAAATAATATATGAATATTATAATTTAATTTAAAATAAGAACATACCAAAATGGAAATTGTTCAGCAAAATGTTTTACCGCTACAAATGATACGACAGCCACAATATATTGCTACTTCAGCACATACAATAAATCATTATTTACAGACCGGTAAATATCCGGATTGCCGAGAGTGATTTGTGTAAAAGTTGTAACCCTTCTTTGTTTAGGGATTGCAGACACGATTTTCGTTACCTTCATCCTCAGCACACGTCATACAATAACCATAAACTGTGTAGGCTGTCTTTGACAACTTGAAATGTCATTAAGAACACGATACTTACAGTTAAAAGCATGTACTAAAAATAATTATATCCACTACTTACAAACATTCCTTGGAAAGCTCGGTGAAGGTGACTTACAGTTCATTAAATGATGCTGTTTATAACGCTCTCATTACCTACCTCACATTGGTTACTGAATAGTGTGAACTACCTATTATCAAGCTGCCGACTGTTCCCTAGTGTCTGCAGATCTCAGAACTCCACAAACCCGGGTTACTCCCTCATTGTATTCAAAGGCACGAGCTTGAAATCATGAATATGAATTTGACAAGTTACAGTAGTGTATACAGCACAGAGTATAGCCAAACGCTGGCTGAAGAACGTTTACAGACTCGTAGAGGTTAAGGCCTGCGGTGAGACGGTAAAAGTTTCTTCAGGCATGTTCGCTCCCAACACACGACAACTGCATGTAGATCGACTTTCCCTGTCATGGGTATTTAACGTAGTTGACATTTCTGTAGCTTGTCGAATAAATTTTAGACTGCATGCCGGTATTTTTACATACCTGTAGGAGTATACTGGAAGTGAGGCACCAAGTTTCTTTTCTCGTAGATTCTATCCCAATATTCACTTTGTGATCAGAAAACTACTGGGGATATTTGGCTTAAAAATAAGGTTTCCAACCTAATTTGATTAGTATCCATTCATAGCCTACTACTTTTGCCAATGCAGGGCACCGGCTAGCTAGGTAATTGTTAAAAGTACTGCAGAGATACCAGCAATCTTGTTTACACAAAAATGGACTTAGCCAAAATCGTGATTTGATTGTGTTCGGTAAATAAGGGGAGTATAACTGAGAAGTACATATTTGTGTATTCTACTTTAATTTCAGTTCATCCAATAAATGCACACTCGACTTGAATCGGTGACACGCGCATACTAAAGGAGCATGCTAACCTCTTAGGCAATTTCTATGAGTCTGTATTGTGCAAATACAAAATGTCTGGCCGCTAACTTTCCGTTTCTCGCCCTTAGAAGGATGGTAGTCGAGGGAAACTATCCCTTAGACATGTGACAGATTTAGTCCAAAGCACCTTATGTGGTTATAAATGTCGTATTAGATTTTAAAAAGACATAATTTTGAAGGTTCTAGAAGAGCTATGAATATTAATGAATGCTAATATACGTAAAGGAATTGAAACAAATGGGAGAACGAAAATACAGCATACTACATAAAACTGAAAGAAGAAAGAAAAGTGTG